>QUSF01000232.1:90849-155162 GCA_003676055.1 Chloebia gouldiae | reverse complement strand
GCGGTGTGACGGGGCCGCTCTCCCCAGGTCTATTTCTACAACGCACGCACACGGGAGTCGGCCTGGACGAAGCCGGACGGGGTCAAGGTCATCCAGCAGTCGGAGCTGACGCCCATGCTGGCAGCCCAGGCCCAGGCCGTGGGGGCCTCCACCCCCACCACCAGCAGCCCTGCCTCTGCAGCATCTCCATCCACCTCCTCCAGCACGCAGTCCTCCACCACCTCCACCACCACCACGGCCACCTCCATGTCCCAGACCAACTCCAGTGAGTACCTGGGAGTGTCTCAGGCCTCGCGGTGGTGGGGATCCTGCATGGGGAATTGCTGCAGCAAAGCCTGGGTATTCAGGACAAAGTTGTTTCAGCATGGAGTGTGAATTTAAAGTACAGTGTTCAGTCCAGAAGAACCTTGCATGCAAACTTTTTTCTCCCCAGTCTCAAAGAATTCTTCAGGTCTTCATATATTTTTCTTCTGCTGTTATCGCATCATCTCAGAGCTATTACACATCTATTTCCTTTTGACTATAGATAGAGCTAAATTGTTCTTAAAAGTGTTTCACAAGAAACGTTGATCTGAGGTAGGAGTTTAGTTGTAGCAATTTCCTAATTTTCTCCATGGCATCTGTTTCTGTAGGTCAGGTCTCAGAGCTGCTGCTCTATGAGCACTGGTTGATTACAGAATAGAGTTTCTTTGTTGTATTACTTTTATTAGCATTACTCTTCTGCTGAAGCCTTCCCAGTTCCTATTTTCTAGAATAGCACAAAGAGGAAAAAGAAAGTCCTTGGAGCCATTTTTGTTCATTTATGACCTTTGAATGATAGTCTGGACATTACTGCTGCTTCCATGGACTGAGCTTTGCTTGTAAGGGTTTTCTGAGTAAGGAGAGGGGACTGAATTGATGCAGCATGCACATAAATGCACGGCTGTGCACACACCAGCGTGGTTTGCACTGCACTTCGGCATGTGTGTGCTGCCCAGGTGCCTCAGTGCATGTGGATAGAGGTGTGTGTTCAGTACTGTGGGTCTGTTTGCTGTGAGTGTGTCAGCAGCAAGCAGTGAGCGAGGTCAGTCCCAGTGCCCAGAGCGAGGTGTGCAGGGCCAGGAGCAGCTCAGAGAGTGTCCTGTCGTGCATGCAGGCCACAGGCAGACAGCACTGGTGCTGAGCAGGAATCTGGCACTGGCACATTGGGCATTGTAGCTGCGCTGGCTCAGATGTGTGCTCTGAGCCAGGCCAGAGAGTGTGCAGGAGGTGAACTGTTCCAGCTCCTGCTGTGAGGTAGAGTTGCATTCTCTGGAATTCACCTTTCTCCTGTAACAGGTGAGACAAGTCAACTTCACTCACCATTTAACCTGAACTTCAAAATCTGTTTGTAAAAGGGAGTCAAATTTAGGTAAACCTTCAATTTTGCTTTCATTGAGGCTGGAGGGAGGACATGTCACTAGAGCAGCAAAGAACTTATATTGCTCAAAGCATTTTAGGGCTTTTGTTTAATTTGAAGGGTTCCTCAATATGGTGTTAATTCGCTGTGTTGAACTATGGTCTGCTCTAATTGTTGTGCTGAGTAACAAGTCAGGTGGGAGGTCAGTGTCAGCTCCTGACCCAGTGGCAGGTCTGGGAGAGCTAGTTATGCTTTGGGAGCAGCACTTTAGCACCTCCTCTGAAGTTGAATTTCCTAATGTTGAATGCTGACAATCTGTTCCACTTCTACCTGTTCTATCTGCTAAACTTTGTCTTTGCTTTCAAGAACTGTTACTGTTGGTGTCTGTGCCTAGGTGATGAAATTTTATGACTTAAAATAATTGTGTAACTCTTAGACTTGGCCTGTAAAAAAAATCCTGGGACTTCTGGCTGAGCTTCATTCTTGCCTTGTACTGATTTGACCTAGGTCTTACAAATCACATACTGACTGTCTGCTCTGTTTCCCTAAATGTTAGGCACTTAAGAACTTTAGCCCTTTCTGAAACGCTTATTGAAAGATCAAAAATCTTTATTTAAATATGCTAATACTGGTATGTTTGGAATGTTTCTGGTACTAATAGGAAATGCACGGTGTGCCCATCGGAATATGGCTGTAAATTGGTGTGGTTTCTTTATTTTTTTTTTCTTTTCTCTTCCCCTCTGCACCAAATCTTATGGAGTGAGTTTACAAGTTTAAACAGACTTGTCTTAAGTTCCTGTTGTCCTGTGCTGTGAGACTGTTCACTCCCAGTTAAAACAATTTGAAATTGAAACCAGTCATGCTGCAAGGATTACAGAGCTGAATGCCAGTTGTGTGTTTTCCTGCTGGGAGGCACTAAAGACTAAGAATGTTCTTGCAGCTCTTGAAGAAAAGTATTTTCCTTTTCCTTCCTTATTTACACATGTTTATTGATATTATCCTATTCTGGGGGTGCAGCCCAGCATAGTTGAAGGCAGACTGCTGTCGTGCACTTGCTGCTGCTGTTAAAAGCAGTAACACAAGGACAGCCTGTTGCCATTGGAAACTTGCTGTAATGTTCCTTTTCTGTTTCTGTGAACAGAATAGAACCTCATTTCAGCCGGTGTTTGTCCTTTAATACAGCCCTGCTTCTGCTATAGAGACATGTTAAGTGTAAAGAATGGGGCAAATTGAAATTGGAAGTTGACTTTCTTTGTGAATATTTAATGTTCCAGAGAAGGCAAAGTATTTTTTGTCCAGGAGCATCTTCCTGCTGGTTATATCTGAGCATACCTGCTACGTACCGGGAAACAGAGCGCCAGTATGTTTGCAGCAGTATATTGCAGTGTCTAAGATACAAGGTGTTCTTTGTGTTTTTTTATCAGCACCTACCACACAAGACCAGACCCCGAGTTCGGGTGTTTCAGTTGCCACACCATCAGTCAGTGTTTCAACCTCTGCTCCTTCTGCTACACCTGTGCAGACTGTACCCCAGCCAGTCCCACAGACATTGCCTCCTGCAGTTCCTCATGCAGTACCTCAACCAACTGCAGCAATTCCTGCTTTTCCACCAGTAATGGTACCTCCATTTCGTGTCCCCCTTCCTGGCATGCCTATTCCACTTCCAGGTAAATTGGCAAACTGTAATTGTCTTGTCTGCTACATGTCCATGTTGTCAGTTGTTTGCACTCATGTGTCCACTGTGTACAGAACTTGCCTGGATCCTCTCCTCAGAGTATCTCTGAAAGAATTCAGGGTTAGCAGACAGACTTTTTAATTAACAAAGAAAATATATTTTTTGGACTTCTAGTTCTTTGCTGTACTTGACAGAAAACAGCTGCATTTAAACATGTAATGTTTAAATGAGAATATTGAGCACTATATTTTACTAATTGCAATATTGCTTTAACTTTTTTCTGCTTACTTGATTTAGACCTGAAGTCTTGTGCATAAATATTCACTAGGACATGGATGAGCAGGAAGAATTACCATGGAAATCATGACCCCAGTGATAGCAGGTGTACTCAGTATTCTTAGGCTGCAGCCATTGGGTAGGATGCCGAGGGTCGAGGAATGATCTGAGGACCATAATGAGGCTTTTAGGGTGCTAGGGTGCTGTTATTCACAGGCTTTAGGTTTAAAGAACACAGAGCATGAATCTTAGATGGCAGCACACTTCTTCTGGATATATCACAGTTTCTTAAATTTTTATGCAATATTTAAATACCTAAGGAAGGAATTTTAGGCTGGCTAAATGTTGGACTCACGGTCTGTAGTTGTTGCAGAGGGCCTCCCAGGAGATCACTGATGACACTTGGCACTTACAGGCCACATTTCATTTGCATGGATACTGTTGAGTTCCTGTTGTGATACAAAATTGATGGGTTTCGGTGCACGGTGGTATTAAGCATACACAGGACTGATGATTTTGTGTTGCAGAGGGAGGAAGGAGACTGCAGTTGTATTGGATCTGTAGTTTCAGATTTAAAAAGACAAAAGAAGCAGCCCTGAGTAGCATCTTCGTATTTCTGACTCTTTGTAAAGTCAGAAAGTGAGTGAGGGGAGTTTGCTGCTGTCCTCCTGATGCAGCCACCCAGTGGATGTGGAGGGAGGCCTTCACCTCCCCACTGAATTGGATGGATGAAAAGCAACCCTTCAGAACACTCCTTTGATGAGAGAAGAAGGCCTGAAAGCAGTTAAAGTGCTGACTAGAAGAGAGCATCAGCTTTTAGCTGCCTCTGCTTTTAGAATAGTCTTCTAAAGTAACTGGGCAAAGCTACTTTAATCTGTATTGGCCTGAAAAGGAAATCGCAGTGTAGTTCTCTTTGGTTTAAACCAGGAAACAAATACTGTTCTGAATGTGATATTCCAGGCTGAACAACAAATGAATAAAGGGTAGGAGAAAGAAGTCTGTTTTTTTATGAGGTTTGGAAGAATAATAAAAAAAGTTAAGCCTTAAAGATGATCAGCTGAGTGCTCTCAACTGCCATTTCTAGGGACCAGCATGGAATGAAGGGTCCCTACACACTGTGAGGGATATGATCTACACAGGTGTGACCTGTGGGGTAAAATAAGATGGTCAGGGCAGTGGAGAGGAGTGCCAGTGGAAATGGAGATCTGGGTGTATGCCCAGCTTGGGCTTTATTGTGAGCTCTCAATCAAAAGGTTTTGGGAATAGTGCAGTACAGGAGCAAAGACAGAGTAGGAACATCAATCTCCTAAAACTCATTTTTGAAAATTATTTTTTCAGAACTTCCCTCATAAGAGGTGTTTGCTCTGACCAGTTTTTCCTGTGAGCTGGGCTGCAGGTGGAACCCATAGCTTAGGAAGGACATCAGATCCACACTAGTGGGTCTGATTTGTCAGTTTGCTTAGTTACAGAATGAAATCTGTCAGCTTCTTTCAACTGATTCTGACTTGAGTTGGTTGGGGTTTCTAAGCACTGTAAAAGAAAAGGAAAACTGTAAAATATTTTTCAATAACAAGAAACAGAAGAGAAGTCAAATGATTTCTAGACAGTATCAGGTGAGGTCAGAAGGTTGTATGAAGGTTGGGCTGTAGATGTTTGGGCCTTTCAGCACCATGTATGATACCAGCCAGAGGATTTGAAGTCACAGGGACAGAGCTGATCAATAATCAATACCAATGTCAGGTGATTTCACAGTTAATCTCTGTGTTAAACTGTAGTAAGAAAGAGTAATTGAAGAGTTTATTAGTGATATCTCATAATCTCAGATCTTAAAAAGTAAGTCTGCTTTCTCTCAATTCCTATGTTTTAAGTCAGTTTTATGTTTGGGAATGACCTTGGCAGCAGAAACAGCTTGAGTGTTTGCTCAGTCTAATCTGTGCTGCAGCACCTCTAACTCCAGCGATCCCCAGATAGTGTTATTTGTACTGACTCACGCTGGAGACATGCTGTAACTTCCTTAACAAAACGAATTTTCAGGTCCACTGTCAAGTATATAACATGACCACCCTTCCAGTTTAGACAAACACTTAAATCAGTGCTGTTTGAGTCAATGTTTTCATGTCTCAATTCAATACTTTTAAAAATAAAACTAGTTGCAGTTCTCTCATTGAAATTATTTTTAGAAAACATTACAATTCAATCTTCTCACAAATTTATTTTCAAATAAATTGGCAGTATTTATGTATGCTTTGCATACTAGATCTCTAATGACCAAATCCAGAAACTACTTTGGTTTAAACAGGGGTTTAATTTCACTTTCCACTGGAGCATTTCCTACCTCACATGATGAATTTGAACTGTTGAAGGGAAGTGTTTCAGTTTCTGAGCATCCAGACTGGACCAGCCAGAGAGCACTTCTACAGTTGCCTTCTACACCCATAATGGAGGTTTTGGAAATGCATTCCCCTCAGTCTTGTCTGATTTCCCACTGATTTTGATCTGATCAAAGAGGACGAGCTGCTCGCCTTTTTGTGCCTTTTTGTATCATTTCTTACTGAGCTGGAGAGCAGACCCCAGTGCATGGTGCCACCTCTTTCAGGGCATGTTTTGGCTTTTAAAGCATTTTTGGTCACACCATTCTTGATAATGAAAAATAAAACACCCCTGACCTAGTGCAGCTCTGTGTACCTCTGTCTGCAGCTTCATTGCTTTGATTTCTTTTACCCCCTCTCTTTCACCTCCAGCATTGCTGTAGTGACCCTCCTACCCTCAGCTTTCGCTCTGGGTTGCACTTGCCTGTCCACCCTGCCCTGCTTTGCTGCTCTGACTAGCTCAGACCTGTCCCTCTGCCCTTACTCTGCTCTCTAACTGCAGCAGCAGACTGGGAACTCAAAGCCCATTTTGTTGTGCTGCCTCTCCCCACAGGTCTGTCCCAGCAGCGGCTGCCTGTGGAAGCAGCCCCATAGTGGGACATTTTCTTGTGGTGCTGCCCTACAAGGGGAGCTGCATTCCCCCTTGGATGAACTTAAACCCCTGAGTTGTCACTGAAATACGTTTTTCCTTTTTAATGACATCCCAGTAACTTGCTGAGCAGCTGGTTTAACATAGGCAGAGATTGTTGCTGCGGCTTAAAATTAGTTTTATATTTGATCTGGCATAAAATGTTGGAGCAAAAGCAATTCACATTTTCTTGCTGGAAGGCTTCTTCTCTGCCAGCTGCAAATGGCATTCCAAATTGTGGCAGGAAGTCCGTAGCAGCCCGTGGTAGCTGACGTCCCATGGCAGCTTTCCAACATGCTTCCTATCCGTTTTGCAGGTGTAGCAATGATGCAAATAGTCAGCTGCCCGTATGTAAAGACAGTCGCTACCACCAAGACCGGTAATTTCCAAACCCATCCTAGTTCGTTTTGTCTGTAAGTTGGCATGGTAGTGAATGTGGTTGTTTCTTTTATTTCTTTATTTGCTTCCCCACTTCAATGATTACATATACTTTCTTTTCAAAACCACTATAAATGAAATATCATATTTGGTCAGGAGATGACTTCCCCAGATAACTGTTAGTGTCAGCTTATTCGGTACCCGAGCTCCCGTACAGTTTTCTGTAACCATTGAGTTCTGTAATTCTGTGACTCTCATGCCCATACTTAGTTCCTAGTTTCTCGTGTGGATTTTTGTTTTCCTGCTCCACATGTGCAGTGGCTGGCTGTGCTCGCATGTTGTGTGCGTGTCTGTGTGTCTGAGTGTGAACTTTCATATTTCAAATGTGGATTTACAAATAGTCACTCGCTGAGAACATGTTATGGCAGTGTGTAGTGTGTGATTTCTGTTATTTAAAATGAGACTTTTTCAATGTTAAAGGCTCAAATTTATATCTTGAAGTTCCAGTCCTATCCAATTGGTTATTCTAGAACTTGTCATTCCAAATCTGTTCATTATACTCAGTTTGTTGGGATGAGTGGAGAGATAGTAGGATACTGCATCATTCTGGCTTTCTTATCTTTGGATATTTACTTGCCATTTTGGTTTAAGATTTCAATAAAAATTTTTTTTCAATCAGTTCACAGTACTAAACACACCCAACAATCTGATACTATTTCATTCTCATCAGGTTTTATCTGAGACTATGAATTAATGCCAGTATTTAAGATTTATCAGAGTTCTGTTCTGTGGCTCAAATTCAATCCACTCTTGCCTTTTTTTTAAGAGCAATAGGAATATCTCGTACAATGGCAGCATAATTAAACTGTGGAGTAGACTTAACCACAATTATTTGCTGCAGGTATCTGATAAAGACTTTTCTAATACACAGAGAACCTAATTTTAAAATAGTAGAATAAATGTCTAAAAGCTTTGTGCTTTGCAGAATTAAACAAATTAATTAAAATCCAATTTGCCTGGAATGGGCATTACTGATTGCAGAACACAGGAAGAAAATTTTGTAACAATGCCTTGCTTTCTGACTTAACTTTGAAAACAATCCTTCTGTTTCTTTCTATGGGTTGAATATTTGTGAGTTAAGCCAGTAACGTGCTAGGTGTTGTCCTTAGGCCCTGCATTGTCACTCACTGTCTTTTGCCTTGTTCCTTGTTCCCTTTGCCCAGGAGTGCTGCCGGGCATGGCTCCCCCCATCGTGCCCATGATCCACCCGCAGGTGGCCATCGCCGCCTCCCCTGCCACGCTGGCCGGAGCCGCCGTCTCCGAGTGGACCGAGTACAAAACAGCAGATGGGAAGACCTACTACTACAACAACAGGACTCTGGAGTCCACGTGGGAAAAGCCCCAAGAGCTGAAGGAGAAAGGTACTTGGGGTTTTTGCTTCAGCTTTAGACGGGGAACATGGCTCAGACCATCCGTGGCTGTGACTGGAAGTGCGAGCAGGTGTATTTCTCATCCCTGATCTCCCTTGAGAATACTTTGAGGTTCTGATTACAAGGATCCACATGGGTTGGTCTTCAGTCTGAAAGTTGCAGCGCGTTTCCCACTGTACTGTAAGAGTGTTTAATTCTAGAGTTGCTTCCAAATCCCGTGCCTAGGGCTAATGCATGTTTCTGTGCTAGTAGAAGGTGAGTGCCTCCCCTGCACACGTGTTGGAGAAGGTGTCAGCTACAGACAGAAAGTGAGGGGAGTTGAGGGGAAAAGTCAGACCAGGAAAAAATGAAGATCATTGTGCTGAATTTCAGATCTTGAAAAACTAAATGTATAAATAGATTTGGAGTATGGAGTAAAATAATGTCACCTCCCCCTGTCCACATCTCTACATTGTGTTCATGTAAACGCACATTAGATCCATGGCTAGATACAATTGTTCTTCTATCATAAATAAGGAATAAGGGGCAAAAGTCCTGTGGCTCTTACTCAGTTCATAAAGTGTTTTAAGAAAGCAAATCCAAACAGTTGTGCCTTTTACTGTCCCCTGAATTTTTAGTTACAAGAAGTCTTTAGACACATGCAGGACACTTACACTGTTGATTCAATTAATATCCATCTTCCTAATAAATTAGGTTAAATGATTGGTCTTTTAGTATAAAAAAATAATTTTGCTGAGAGAATATTATATGTTTTATACTTTTTATAAATTAAAAAAATTGTGTGCAGAGAAATCCCCAGGTAGGTCTGCATTGATTTTTATTTGGTTTTGTCTGCAGCGTTTCAGATGTGAAAGTGGTCTTCAGTATTGCACTGTTGGTTGAGAATTATTATTGGTTTAGCATTTCTGTTAGTACCCTTTAGTCAGTGTTTTAGCATAATAGCTGCATCACAGTATTTAATTTTCCAGTACCAAGTAGTATCTTGACACAGGAGATAACTACGACTTCATAAACAGACATTCTAAAGCCCAAGAGAGACAGAAAGTGTTGAGAATATATTGAAAAGAAGCTTTGGGTTGGTGTTGTATTTGAAAAGTTACACTGATAAAAACATATTTGTTATGGTTCTATAGTGGTTTCTTAATAATACTCAAGAAGACTCTTATCTTTATTTAGAAAAAATGGAGGAGAAGGCCAAAGAGCCAATTAAAGAACCCTCAGAGGAGCCTTTACCAATGGAGACCGAAGAAGAAGAGTCTAAAGAAGAACCTATAAAAGAATTGATAAAGGAGGTAAAAGACCTTGAGCCCAAAAGCCAATCTGAACTCTTACATCCCTCAGCTGTGGCTGCATCTTAGCCCAGGCGGGTTGTCAGGAGCCATGGTTACTAATTCAAGTTCTTAAATTCCTGAGGGGATTTGAAAGCCTCCATTTTTGGATTCAAATCTTTCTTTCTTTTGTTAATTTTTTTGCATAAACAAAAAGAACATTTAAAAGAAACATACATAATATGTCAGTTAAGAAGTTAGTAAGAGCATGGGACATAGGTTAGCTTATTACACAGATGTGATGTTCTCTCACTGATTTTATGGTACTCAGAAAATGGAACTTGTCCTGAATGTTTAAAATATTTAATAGTTTTTTTTCTCTATTTCTTTGCTTCATTGTTTTGAGCAGTTTGACACAAAGCTCACACATTCCCCCTGTGCTGTAACTGTTAAGTTTAGGCTGTGAGGAGCACATGTCCTAGAAAGGGCTGTAGTGTTTTTAGTAAACAAAAGTAACTTTTCCTTTTGGAGGCATATTGCTGTGCTAAACAGCATACATTGAGGATGCTAAGGGGTGTTTAAATAAAAATTAAAGCCTTTATCCTGATTTCTGTGAACTTCAATGTAGTTTAATAGGCAAAACCACAGAATTCACATACTGGGTTTTGGTGCCACTCCGCCCTGTTTATTTATGAGTTAGTTACCAGTTTGCTGATTACTGCTACAGAGGTTGTTCCAGGTTTTCACTGTTTCCTACTGTGTGTCTCATTATCAAACAAACTAATTTTAAGAATAAATGAAAATTCCTTTGTCATAAAATACACCCTTACACCTGTATCCAGGCCCTCCTGGATCTCCAGGATTCATACAGATCTAGGAAGGTATTTAAGTAAGGTTTTGTCAAAGTCAAAAGTTAATTGAATGCTTAGAGGTTTTGGAATTTAGATTTTTGGAATAGCAGCTGCTGCTGCAATTCCAGTGCTTCTGTTCTAGGCATTGATGAAGTGTTATTGTGAGCTGCTTGTCAGCATGGTTTCAGTAAAACAAGTTGGTTACTGTGTAATAAATAATTAGCCAGCTGTCATTGCCTGATCCTCAAACTTGTTTTTCCTTGAGGAGCCAAAAGAGGAAGAAATGACAGAGGAAGAGAAGGCAGCTCAGAAGGCCAAGCCAGTGGCCACCACCCCCATTCCAGGCACCCCGTGGTAGGTAACTGCTGCCGTGGGACTGACAGGGCTGTTTGGGGAGTTTGTGACAGTGTGTGGAGAGCGTGTTCTTAGCGTGCTGTGTTTTGAAAATTTCCGTTTCAAATTTCAGTCACGGTAGTTTGAAATCTGGCAGCAGAGAGCGGCCGCAGTTGGGCAGGAGGAATGTCTGGCAGTTGTGCAGTCGGTGGAGCGTGGGTCTGCAGGCTGTGAGCACGCAGCAGGTCCCGGGGGGCAGGTAATGCAGGCCTTCCTTCTGTTCCCCAGGTGCGTGGTGTGGACTGGTGACGAGCGTGTGTTCTTCTACAACCCCACCACCCGGCTGTCCATGTGGGACCGACCCGACGACCTCATCGGAAGGGCTGATGTGGACAAAATCATTCAAGAGCCTCCTCACAAAAAGGGAATGGAAGAAGGAAAAAAACTTAGTAAGAGCAATCTTATTGCCTTCTTAGGAAGCATAAATACAACTTAACGCTTTGCTTTCCAAAGCTTGTAACATTTAAATAAGTGACAGAAGTGTAAGGGTCTATTGGAAAGGTGTATAAATGTGAAATGCAGGTTGTGGAGTCTTTTGGGGAAAAGATAGCCCATTGAAGAAAGTAGATACTAACAATTAATTGTTTTGGTAAATGCCAACAGGTTGAGAAACACCACAGTTTTTATGAATAAAAAAAAGGGATTGTGTTTGTTTTATAAGAAAGAGACCAGAAAAGATTAATCATAATGTACAAACGGGCTCTCACAGAAGAGGAGTTAATTTTGAGGTCATCAGTTAAATAGAGTTTGGAAATGGCTGCTGAGAGAGAGAATGTTCAGAAGGCTGCTGAGATGAGATTTCTCTCTGGCCTGAGTTCTAGGAAATGGTCCTGGCATGACATGCTGGCTTTGTAGTTGGAGGAGAGCAAAGTGCAGGTAATCAGGTAGATCCAAATGTGCTTCATTAGACTGTTAAGCTCGAGCTGTTTTCCCCTAAAAATACGACCTCAGTGTTTGTCATTTTAAATTTCAAGTTGGCTAAAGTCCACTGGTCCTGTCCCCAAATTCTCACAGCGTTACTCTGAAAGTGACTGAGAACCACGTGTCTTCTCCCTTTGTCAGAACACAATTGCTGCACATATTGTCCTTGGTTTGTGCATGAGGTTTCACTTGTAAGTATAAAAATTTTCATCAATATAAAACCTAAAGTCTTATTGAAATCTCTTACAGTTAGAGAAGAGCATGAAGCTGCAGAGGAAGCAAATGAAGATGAGCCTATTAAAATAAAAAAGCGCAAGTAAGTTTTTACTTTTTCAATACCAAATGATCTGTGTGGTAAAATAACTGAAGTTGTTACTTGAGCTGTGTGTGTTGTGTCCAGCTAAGTAGAATTGGAATGGAGAGGGTTGGTGAAAAGAGTCATCAGCTTTCAGCTGCTCAGCAGATCAGGTATTTGATATTTTCCTAAGATAGCTGAAACCTGTGCAGAGAATAAATAGTGTATGTTTTGGAAGTAATTTGAAATGGAAATAAATGGTATAAGTTGGTGAATCCAAAGACTGAGTGTAGTGTGTCTTAAATAGCTTGCTTCTATTGTTTGTTAATTTCTGGGCACAAGACTTTATTGTCAGAATATTCTGCCACCTAGA
The DNA here is from genome assembly GCA_003676055.1 of Chloebia gouldiae. Classification (NCBI taxonomy): domain Eukaryota; kingdom Metazoa; phylum Chordata; class Aves; order Passeriformes; family Passeridae; genus Chloebia; species Chloebia gouldiae. Next base: position 142,927 of record QUSF01000232.1, on the reverse strand, counting down.
TTTTCATAGTGGTTTCTCTATTTTCACTCTGTTATGAAAGTTGGGCTTGTGTCTTTTGGTCTGGTTTGCTTTTTGGAAGTGATATATGAGATATACATGTTTTAAAAGTGATTTTACCGTCATCTTAGGAATGATCACGGAGCTGTTAGCAGTAGGGGCTGGGGGTTTGTTTGGGATGAAACCTAAATCAGCACACTTCTCCAGAAGCTTTTTAATGGGTGAGGTCTCACCTGGGTCTCAGTGTTCTTGGTGTCATGATTGTGAGGTGTCCCCAACCTGCTGATACTTTACTTCTCAACTTACACTTTGTTTTTTTTTTTTCAGGAAAGACGATATCAAAGACATTGATTCTGAGAAGGAGGCTGCTATGGAGGCTGAGATTAAAGCTGCTCGAGAGAGAGCCATCGTGCCACTGGAGGCTCGGATGAAGCAGTTCAAGGACATGCTGCTGGAAAGAGGGGTCAGAAACCTGTGTGTGTGAGGAGGGAGAGAGGGAGGTTCAGATCGGGACTGTGTGTGAGGAGGGAGAGAGGGAGGATTGTATCAGAACTGTGTGTGAGGAGGGAGAGAGGGAGGTTCAGATCAGGACTGTGTGTGAGGAGGGAGAGAGGGAGGATCATGCAGAGCTGTGAGTTCCTGGCGAATTCCAGACCTGCGACACTTTTGTGTACAGAAACAATCTCATCCTTCCTCTGATCAATGAATGGTCTTGGTACAAGACTTCAGATTTTGAAGAAACTTAAAATTACAGCAAAGGTTTGATTTTTTTGTAACTGAAATGACAGGGTCAAGGCAGATAATTTCCCCCCCTCCCCCATCCAGTTTTTTCTCCAAAGTAATTACACAAGTGGAAATTGCTATTGAAGATGAATAGAACACACCCCTAATGTTTTTGGAAATGTTTCTACTGAGAAAAGCAGCAACTTCCACTCTAGTATGTACAGTCTTAACCTTAAATTGGAGACTTTTTGCTTTTAGTTAACTAAAGAAATGTACTTGATGCCAATAAATATTGATAAATTAAACTATCTGAATATAAATTTGGATAGTAACTGAAAAATGGAAGGGGTTCCAGCTGCCTATGGAACACAGATTCTGAAGGCTTTCTTTCAATGTACATTTTGTTTTTAATGTCACACAGCAGTAGTGTGTATTATCCTTTAGAAGTTTTCAGAGGAAATTGATGTTGAAACTTTCTATGAAAGCCTCTGTCATTCATTAGTGATAAGAACTCCATCATGAGTTTGGTTCCCTCTTTTCATCACATCTTAGTGTTTTCAAGGAAAATTGTACAATTCCTGTACAATTTGTGTATTTGTCTTCATTTAAAGGTCTCTGCCTTTTCAACATGGGAGAAAGAGCTGCACAAGATCGTTTTTGATCCTCGTTACTTGCTGCTCAACCCAAAAGAAAGGAAACAGGTAAAAAAGTTAAATTCACTTGCCATCCAGACACAGCTACTACAGGTTTATCTGAATCCTCAGTCTTTGCTTCTGCAAACCTGTCAGACTAATTAGTGCTGCAAGGGATTTTTGTCATGATTAGGGTTTGCCTGGAAATGGAAGAAACCAGCAAGGGAAAGTGCTGATAGTTGCTTTATTCCCTGTGGTTGGAAGGTCTCATATTTTGACACAGTGGAAGTTGTATGTCTACAGAGCACTGCTGAGACCTGAATGAAATAGTGGGAGTCATCAGTATCTTGTCAAAATATTGGCATAACAAGTAGTCTAGCTATATTCTTTTAAAAAAGTGTTTGGGGGGGAAATCTAAAGTGCATTTTTATTGTTCAGCAAGTTCTCACTTCAGCAGCTTTTCCCTCAAGTGAATGTAGGTAAATGGAAAGCTTCAAGAACATGGGAAGTGTCTGAAACATGGGACCCAGGAAAATGTTAACTGGAATGTGTAAGGAACTTCTTCCCAGGTCTCAGATGGTGTGTTAGGTACAGCACCTGCATGTGCAGCAGCTTGGATCAATTCCATGTTGAAATGCAAAGTGTCTCTAAGATTTCTGCGTCCTCTGTGTTGATTCGGTGTGAGAGGAAAGGAAACAAGAGAGAAGGAAAGAAGTGAGATTTTTCCTCCCTTACCCCTAGAGCTTCTGTGTGTCACTTGTGTGTTTGCTGTGGGTGACTGGTGTTTCTGTAGGTGTTTGATCAGTATGTGAAAACCCGAGCAGAGGAAGAGCGCAAGGAGAAGAAAAATAAAATAATGCAGGCCAAGGAGGATTTCAAGAAAATGATGGAAGAAGCAAAGATTAATCCAAGGTAGGAGTTTCTTTGTGGTTCGTGTGCATAAGCTCCATAGGATGCAGCGTGTTGGGTGGTATTGGGTTGATTAACCTTTTCAAAATGGGCAAAGAGGAGAAAAATCATGCGACATTGTTGAAATCTTCCTTTGTTTGCTTGTATTCACCTAATCCACAAAAAAATAGAACTTGTGATTCAGATATTTCAAGTTGAAGAAATCCCCAGCGTGCTGCCTGGATTGTGAGACAGGCCTCGGATCCACCACAAGTTTCTTTAATAACCCTGTTTCTTCTTAACAAGTCTTTAGAAGTACTAGGGAGGTTTCCGGGGTTTGGAGGGGGCTGAAGGGATGTTTTTTTGTTACAAATGATGTCAATGATGATATGATAATATGTTCTGGTTGCTTTAATACAGCACTGATTACACCCCCCTCACATTCAGACCTGGCAGCAGTAAGAGCGAGGGGTTGACAGTGCATGTACGTTCAAGATTTCACTGCTGGCATTATTTGTTTCACAGCTTCCGCAATAGAGGTCATGAGATTCATGCTTATGTCACCAGATAAGCTCCAAAGCGTCCTCTTTCAGCATCTCTTGGCTCATCTGGCATTAATTCTTTCCTAGTGAAATAACAGCTCATTTGCTTCACTTCAGCTCAGTTTTTTCCAGTGACTCATTTTGGAAATTTGGTGACAGTGCTGTGGTAACTTTTAAATTGCTTCAGAGCTGACTAATAACTCAGTAGTAGGCTGGAAGGCTGGAGGCATGGAAATGCCTTAAGAAACAGTTACGTTAGTTTTAATATCCTCAGCTTTCAGCATATCTTCAGTATGTCGTGTTGGGACTGATTCTTTACCTGATTATGGGCTGGGGTGGGAAGGAGAATTCCAGCTGAAATATTGTCTTGTTTAATCTTATCCTTTGTCTTCTGGTTTCAGTGTTTGTCTAAAGATATTGCTGTACTTCTGTGAGTGCCAGACTGGTTTTTATCATCTATCTCAGTCCAACATGCACAAGAGTTTGTGTTCCACTTCACTTGAGCAGCTCTTGTTCTTCAATCTAGCTGTACATTCACTTTCTGATCCATTTGAATAAGCTACCAAATTCTCTTCTTGTTTCAATTTACCCTACAGCAACAGTAGGCTGGATTTTCCAAGTCTAATTATTTCCATGCTGTGATGAAAACATTCGTATGATTATAAGTGTCTCACGTATTCTTGGGGCCAGATTTGCATCAGAGCTTGGAAAAAGCACAGTAGTGATTTTTTTCCGAGGTAAGTGGCAGTAATGTACCTACTGCACAGGTTGGAATCTGGCCCTGGAGGTGAGAGAAAGGTCAGGGAAACGCTGTGGGATGAGGGGTTGAAAGCCCAGTGTTGCTGCCTCTGCCCATAGTGTTTGCAGGGGTTTCAGCCCCGTGAGGTTTTAGCTCAGGCTCTGCAATGTGCACTGCAGGGGGAAGAGCTGGTACAGCCAGTGGTCTGTGGGGACTCCTGTCAAAGGCTGGCTTTCTTGGTGAACTCTTAGCATGGTTTGGCTGCAAGTGAATGCACCTGAGATTTTTGGATTCACAGCTGTGAAATACCTGGACAGACTGGTGGCTGAACTGCTAACCCACAGAAAAGAAAAGAAGAGTTTTGTAGACAACTGAGATTTTTTTTTCATTTCTTCTCCTTGGTTGTGCTGTAGTCTCTCTCTACACCTGCCCCTTCTGCAGGTGGCTGTATCTGAACAAACCAATCCACCCTGTAAGTCTCTGACAAACACCTCTTGTGTGAGTGCTGACTCTTTTTGTAGAGTTCATTGGTCGAGCAGCTCTGTAGTGAGACCATAGGCTTTGCCTTTTGGGTTTTTGTCAGTTGTGCTCTGGCATGTATTGCAGCAGAGGAAATACCTCCCTGCTGAACCTGCCTCACAGCCCAGACAGCTCTGCCAAATGAGTTCACTTGCCATTTTGTTGCAGAACTACTTTTAGTGAATTTGCAGCCAAGCATGCTAAAGACTCGAGGTTCAAGGCAATTGAAAAGATGAAAGATCGAGAGGCCTTGTTTAATGAGTTTATCACAGCGGCAAGAAAGAAGGAGAAGGAAGACTCGAAGACCAGGGGAGAGAAGGTAAGGGGACTCTTGAGTTCCAGCAGTGTGAGTGGTGTGAGTGAGATGGGACAGAGCCAGTGCTTGGCTTCCCTGAGCCTCCCCCGAGACACAGGCCTGCACTTTCCTAGAGCTGTTACAGGCAAACACTTCAAGAGTGTCCCCCTGGTCTTTCTGAACAATTTAAAGTTTGCAGTTCACTGACTTGTAGAATATTTAGAACTGAATTGTCCTTATCTGTGAAGCAGCTGAGTTTGCTTAAACAACACTGTTTTTTTTTAATTTACCCAAGCAGTAACATTACTTCAGTTAAGAAGATAATGCTTGATTTTTTTTTTTATTAAGTTCTTTTATCCTGATGTATGAAAAGGCAAAGGAGTCTTACCCTGTTTGGCTGGAACCCCAAAGCTGGCCATTACCTCTCTGTTCCCTCACTGGGGGCAGGCAGGACTTGCAATTCCCTGAGGATAGTCTCTTCAAGTTTCAGACAGTTCCCTTTCCATCTCAAAGCAGGCACTTAGGGGGGGACTTTTTAAGCTTTGAATTAGTAGATCTTACGTGTAAACTGCTGCTTATGAGACTTAAAGGTCAGCTTTTAGAGATTAATGAACTCCCAGTGTCATGTGCCTGCACTGCCAGTGGTGGGGAGCAGCTCTCCCCCCTGGAGACGGGACTTCAAACGGGGTCACCAAAACCTGGGGCCACTTACTGCCACGTCCCTGTGTGTGTGTGAGTGGAGAAGGTCACCTCTGAAAGCCAATCATTTTGGACTATGTGGAAGCCTGCTGTTTTTATTATGTAGTGTAAAGTTATTGCAGGTTTCCCTACCTGGAATGCTTGCAGGAGAGAGAAATGCTGGGGGACAGGTCAGATCTGGGGACAGTTTAATTATTTGAGAAGTTTTGTATTTTTAACATCTGGGTTATCTGATACAATTTGATTCTGTACTTGATTTTCTCAAACATTGCCTTATCACTACTGTTTTCCATTAAATGATTATGCTTTCAGAGGGGAACTGATGTAGTTCAAGACTAGATTTTGTATACTGCAGTTTGATTGTGAATATGGAATTTTAAAGCATTTTTGCAGTTTAATAGTGCAGTTGAAGACTTTAAAGCATAAATACTAGTTTTGTTGTTGCATGATTGTTCTAAAGTTGAAAAGTTAAAAGAAGAGATTGTATTTGTTTGCTTTAAATAATGTTTTTTTTTTTCTCCAAAAGCGTTTTGTAACCATTTTATGTATTCTGTTTTATAACAAGTGGATAGACTTTACAGTTATGTGCTGTGCGGCCTGTCAATCAGTTCAGTCTGACAGCTGTCAATCACTGACACGCAAATATTATGGGATTCCCTAGTGAGGAAAGCATTGGTATCTCTGTGTGGTGACTTTAGCCTCCCGCAGTTCCGGTACTTTACATTTTTTTAGTTTTTTTCCTTGTGAAGTGATGAGACTTGTACCTGCAATGTGTTAACTGCCAAAAAAAAAAAAAGACTTCTAAATACACCTGAAATGTTTTCAGCCTTATTTTCCTTTGATTTTGAAAGTGCTTAAAACATAAAAGAAAATTTAAGGCATTTTACCTGAAGCTTTCTCAGTCTGTCCAAAATCTTTACTTAGGGAGACTCAACTTTACAGAAATCTTTAACGTAAGGGTTTTAGATTACATATACGTTTGATTGTGCCTTTCGGGGTTATGGCGTATGGGATGGGCATGGAGCAGCCAGCTTTTCCAGTGGCTAGTTTTATTCCTGTGCCTGATTTGAGTGAGTAAATCCCATTTTCACTGAGTAAATCCCATGCCATGCCATGCTTCTCCCATGGCAGAGAGGCAGCGGGCGGGTTAGGGGTATCAGGGTGGGCCGTGTGGGAGGTGGCGGTGCCCAGGCTGCTCCTGCCGTGTCCCGGGATGAGCTGGCACAGCTGGCACGGCCGGGCTGGGCCCTGGGCTGCGGGTGGCTGTGCCCACGCTGGGCTCTGCCTGAGCTGCACTGTCCAGCCAGTCCCTGTGTGCAGGCACACGCAGCTCACTATCCACAGCTGGCCTCCTCATCCTTGGTGACATGCTTCAGACTCAATTATTTGAGACATTTTCATCTTACTTTTAAAATTTAAAATGAGCTGGCAGTGCCTGTGTGGTGTACAGGGCACCTGAGTGAAGTGAAAGCTGTTTTAGAGCACCGAGGCCTGACGTGCCATTGTTTTCCCTGGGGAGGGAATTGGCTGTGCCCTCCTGTCTCCTGCAGGGCTGCAGCTGGTCCCGCTGGCAGCTGCACAGCTGGGCAGGAGCTGGCTTTGGGGAGTGAGGGGTCTTGGCAGCCACACAGCTGGGCAGGGGTGCCACTGGCAGCTCCTGCAGTGGTGGTGGCCTCAGGTGAAGCTTTGTGTGGCAGCTGGTGCCACGGTGCTCCTGGCAGTGTGGCACCTCATCCTCTGGAATACACACACAGGTGATTTGTGCAAGAGCTTGGGGAAACCCTTACCTTAGAGACTTCTGTAGTAACAGCTGGGAACTGTTCAGTTTCTAACAAGTATTTCAAATGCCATGGCTTAGAAAGCTTCATATTTTGAAACTGCATGCATGTTTTATGATGTTTTGAAACAACATTCTTAATTTTACTATGAATAAACAGTTTGCTTAGCATTTTTTTTGAGCTCCTTTAAGATAAAGCAGTAGTGCTATGGCTGTAGCACAACATCCCACTGGCACTAAGGGGCTGGTTTCTGATCTCTGCTTTACTGTCTTAGTCTCCTTTGGTATAGTAAAGAAAGCCTATAGAGCCTTTTATAGAACCTTTTATGTTTATATGTTAATATTTTGAAGAATTAGAAGTATTGGTGGGCAAGGTTGCAGAATGTTGGTGCTGATCTTCATTCTGTTCCTGCATTCTGTAACTAAGCACGTTTTAGAGGATAAGGATGTGCCAGGTCTCTGGCAAGCTGGAGCCTGCTCTGTCCATCTGCTCCCTTCCCTGAGGAACCTCAGTGTTCTGCAGCTAAACTGCTTCTCCTGGTTTCCCTTTTTTAAGGGATGGGGAGGGGAGATGAGTAGCAAATAACAGCTGTCCTCCTCCTGGATTTTTAGTTTTGGTAAATAGAGCTGTGCTGAGTTTGTGGCCCGGCAGGGTGTGGGGTGCTGTGGAGGCAGAGCCCTTTGCCCTGGCCCCAGCAAGCGAGGCAGCTCAGCCCCTCGCCTCTGCTTTGGGAGGGGGAGGCTGAGAGGCCAGCCAGCCTGCCAGGAGTGTATGGTGACCTGAGAGCCAAAGTGCAGCAGGAACAGGGAGATCATCTACCCCAGAAATCAAGCTATCTAATAAAGGCACAGTAGTTGCCCTTGCAGCTGCTGTTCTGGGACTTTGAATGAAAACATGTTGCTATTGTATTGAAATAAAACCTGCTATGATTGATCCTCTGCCAGCCCTTGCAACGCACAGAAATGTGCATGTCCATCCTAAATATAATTGACTTAATTGCCAGATGTGGACAATTCTTTATTGGTTAGATCCATCTTAAGACCTCGGTCTCTATTGGCAGATCCAAGCATTTACCTCTGTTAATTGGATGCCTGAAGGATGAATCCATAAGCACCTGATTCCTCTAGAGCCTTGTTTCAAGCTGCATGGCTTCCGGAGTACTGATAGGCAAAATGCTACCATGCAGCATCAGTAACTTAATTTGACATATATAAAAGCTAAAAAACAAGCTTAAATTGGAGTAAAATAATAAAGAGTGGATCATTCTTTAGAGAGTTCATCTTAGATGTAGCATATTGCCTAATTGTATCTGCTTTGGCAAAATTGTCTCAAGGAACAGTGAATTTGGGCTGCAGTTATGACTAAATTCAGAGTTTTGGTGATTGCTCTAAATTGCAATGGTATGTAATGTTAATGTGATCCCTCTGATGAAGGTAAGTTGATTCCTTTTGTCATAAGAGCAAACTGTGGAATATTAAAGAGTCTTTCTCAAATGTTGTCTTTCTGTTTCTGTCTATATAACAGATCAAAATGGACTTCTTTGAGCTGCTGGCAAACCACCACCTGGACAGTCAGTCTCGCTGGAGCAAAGTGAAGGACAAAGTGGAGACTGACCCACGGTACAAGGCGGTGGACAGCTCCTCACAGAGGGAGGACCTGTTCAAGCAGTACATTGAGAAAATAGCCAAGGTGGGAGTACTGGGAGTGTGGCTGCGGGTGTGCTGTGGGCAGACTGGTCTGTGCTGAGAATTCCATACCAGAGTTACTGTAGGGGTACCCCAGAATGGCAACTTGGAACTTAGAAGTTCTGTCCTTGGTGGTATATGTGTGTGGGACCTGTGTGCATGCTCACACACGATATCTGGGAGAACTTAGGCCTCAAAGTTTCTTATGAAATCACTGGTGGTAAAAATGGCTGTAAAACTGCAGCAGATACAGACACCACAGTGATTACTTCCTCCTAGGATGGGCTGCATTTCCTTTGCTGTGATTTTCCCTGTCAGCTGAGCTTCCTTCAGGGATGTGTGTTCATATCCAGTTCCTTCAATGCCGCTTCTTTCTTAATCCAGTATTCCTACTTTTCTCTTCCAGGCAGTTAATGGCTGAGAACGTAAAACTGGGCTAACAAACAGTGATCCCCTTGACCTCCTTTTTTCAGAGTCTGTCACTGGACACAGCTCCTGGGAATAGTTAATCTGTGACCAAATTTGTCTCTCCCCCATGTAAACCTTGTAATGCTTCAGCGTGGCTCTTGAAGCAAAATTTTGTAATCCATAGAACTCAAATCCCTTGAAAGTCTTTTGTTCCGAGCTGCCTTTAGTTTGACAGCCCTTTAGTTCTCTTTCTGATGAGAAGTGTTGCTTTTACTGAGACAGGTTGGTTGTTGAATTGCAGAATTTAGATTCCGAGAAGGAGAAGGAGCTGGAGCGGCAGGCGCGCATCGAGGCGAGCCTGCGGGAGCGCGAGCGGGAGGTGCAGAAGGCGCGCTCGGAGCAGACCAAGGAGATCGACCGCGAGCGGGAGCAGCACAAGCGGGAGGAGGCCATCCAGAACTTCAAAGCACTGCTGTCAGACATGGTGAGGCACGCACACCTGCACCACTGACGCCTGGGCTCCTCGGGGCGGGCTTTAGCTGCCGGGCGCTCCCTCTCAAAGCCTTTTGGCATTTGGAGTTCAGCTCCAAGGAGGTGGAATCCCACTAAGAGTTTTGCCTTGGTTGGAAGAGAAGGCTGTGCATTTAGGGTTCTCATGCAGAGGGTGCTCTCCGGGCTGGAAATAGGGCTTTGGAAACACTGCAGAGCTCCTGGTGTCTCTGGAAATAATGATCTCCAAGGCTGCCTTTCCAAGCACTCTGGTGAACACAGAGCGTTACACAGAGCAGGAAGGAAAGGAGGGTGCTTGGATTTTCTGGTTGTGAGAATGCTCAGCCGGGTCAGTGGGACATCTCCATCTGCTCCAAACCAGTGCAGAGGAATTCGTGCTGCCACTGCCTGTTCAGCGTTTGTGGGGAACCTGCTACAGTCGCTTCTTAAAAGCTGAGGGTTTCTCTTCTATTTTAACCTTAACTTCAAACAGGATAAAAAAATAAGCATATAATAGTCATCAATGAACTGGAAAAACTGGTTTAAAAACGAATAATCTGTGGCTCAGGTGCGGTCTTCGGATGTGTCCTGGTCTGACACCAGGAGGACTCTCCGCAAAGATCACCGCTGGGAGTCGGGCTCCCTGCTCGAGAGAGAGGAGAAGGAGAAGCTCTTTAATGAACACATTGAGGCACTTACCAAAAAGAAGAGGGAACATTTCAGGCAACTTCTGGATGAAACTTCAGCGGTGAGAGCTGTTGATGTTCAAATTGACAGTCTTTGCAGCCCACTGGGATTTCTCTTTTTCTGTTTTTCTGTTCCACAATCTGATTGGTTTGGTTTTATTTCCAGGGCCCCTTTGCTTCATTGCTATCTTTTCTTCTTCATGACAGAATTTGTGCCTTATGTTTCCTTACCTGTTTATCTGGAGTTTTACTTTGATTAAGCATACAGTTAATTTACATATAAACTTCTAATCAGTGATCTTTTCATCTTCTTTTTATTTCTTCAGTACTGAGTTATTTGATACTCTTCACTGTGTGGCTCCTTCAGATATGCAGGGTGTTTGCCTTAATGGCCATCAGTGTGGTCTTACCCATTTCACCTGCTCTGATACTCTCCTGCTGAACCTGAACTTTTACTCTGCTCATGCTGTGGAATGCATCTCTGATTCTGTGCATTGGGGTTTTAGCGAGGTTTCCTCTTTTTTAGTTCTATGCCAGCTTCAGACAACTGTCATTTAACCTGGAGGTTTTTACCTGATTTTTAATGCATTAGTTATTTTTGTTTAGAGGCAAGTTTTCTGCAGGTAATTTTAAACACAATATACATAATTGTACTAGAAAAAGACTGGAAAGTAAATGATATTTGGAGGACTTGATCTGAAAATGCCATCTCAAAATATGAAAGAAGAGTCACTATGTAAAATCAACTAGTTTTAAAAATACAACTGTAGTAGTATAAGTAATGGGAACCCAGCACTTAACAGCAAGTTCGTCAGGACTTGGGATATATTTAAAGGCTTCAGAGGTTAGTAGTGTTTGCGTTCCTTATTCTTAGAGTCTAATTTACTTTTAATTTAACTATTTTTGCTTCTTCTCAAAGATAACCTTAACATCAACATGGAAGGAAGTGAAAAAAATCATTAAAGAAGATCCAAGGTGCATTAAGTTCTCTTCGAGCGACAGGGTGAGTAGTTTGCTTCACTCTTGCCAGCTTCCAGTCTGGTGCAGGGTACAGAGAAGTGAGTTGGTGGCTGCTGCAGTGGGTTCAGCTCTGTGTGGACACGGGTATTAGTATTTAAATATGATTTTTAAAACATTTAAAATGTAGAAGGTAAAGAAAAGTATAATTAACATGTAATTACTGCTGGTGTTCAGTGTGTTCAGTTGCAGGGAGTACTGGAGCTGCACCCAGTGATTCATCTTTACCTTTTGTCTTTCAGAAAAAGCAGAGGGAGTTTGAGGAATACATCCGAGACAAATACATCACTGCCAAAGCCGACTTCCGGACGCTGCTCAAGGAGACCAAATTCATCACCTACAGGTGGGGACTGCTCGTGCAGGACGTGGCTTTTATTCTGCTTTGCCATACAAACAGCAGCAAACTGATGTCTGTTTTCTCCTAGCTGATGTCTGTTACTGAAGTCTTTAATGGTGCTAAATTAACACAGCATAAGTGTAGGCAGCAAGCCTGTGTTTGCTGTGCCCAGAGCACTGTTAGGTGCCCAGTCCCCAGCTGACATCGTCCTTGCTCCATCAGAAGATGGCCCAGTCCCCGCACCCTTCCCTGGCTGGGCTGTCCGTGGGCTCCCGCTGCTTCCGTAGGTTGGGGCAGCTCCCCCGGCGCCCTGCCCCCGCCACGCTGCAGTGCCGTTCTCACCCTTGCTTTCAGATCCAAAAAGCTGATCCAGGAGTCCGACCAGCACCTGAAGGACGTGGAGAAGATCCTGCAGAACGACAAGCGGTACCTGGTGCTGGACTGCGTGCCCGAGGAGCGGCGCAAGCTCATCGTGTCCTACGTGGATGACCTGGACCGGCGCGGGCCCCCCCCCGCCGCCCACCGCCTCCGAGCCCACGCGGAGAACGACGAAATAGCCACAAATGCTCCCAGTCCAGGGTGTCTGGTAAATCCAAACGCTTGCATGAGCCATCTGTCAGGTTACACACATCCATTGCCGTGAATATATTCAAACATCTGAGGAGCAGAGGCAGAAGCAGCATTAGTGAACATAAAATGATCTCTGGGGGGAAAACCAACAACAACAAAAACTCACATTAAAGATATTTATGAGTTAATTGGAGTGTGAGTGACAAATCCCAAAGTGTGGGCTGTCTGGTGGCTGGGTCTCGGGGTGCTGTGTGTGTGGTGTGGGTGGCTGCTGCCTGGGCCTTTCCTCTCAGCAGTGTCCTACATGTGAGCCCCAAGGGTGCTGGTGGTGTGTTTGAGCGTGTCCTGCCTGTGTGCCACCAGCTGCCTCCTGGTGCGTGCAGTCCAGGCAGGAGGAGGTGACACGCTCTGCTAGCTCACATTACTGATCACAGCCCACTCTGGGAACACCAGTCCCAGTGCTCTGCTTCCACCCTTGGGAATGGAACTGAATCTGTTAGAGCTGAGTGGAGAACAGGGACTTGGAGACCAAACCAGGTTTATTCACAGGCTGCTCTGTTCCTGCCCCCAGCCATCAATTTGCAGCAGTCAGGTTGCTCTGCCCAAGTGAAGTTCTGTCTAATGAATTTTGCTCAAAGCTGGAGATCCAGAGGTGAGCAGGCCAGGACGGTTGTATAAACACATTTTTATTTACGATAAAGTGATCTTTACATACTTCTGGATTAGACTGTGCATACCCCCTCTGGGCAATTCTTGTAAACTATACTCCTGTTTTGAATGTTAAACTTGTGTTTCTAAAGTTTAATTTTGAAATGTTGGGATTGTTCAGTTTATGTATTTGAACTACAATAAACCAACCCTTTTTATATATGGATTGTACAGGCCTAATCCCGATTTCTGTTGAATTTTGTTGGACTATGTGAATTTATGAGTAAAGCAAGTGACTGAAGTGATACTGCCTGCATTCTTGGCTGTGCTCAGCAGAACAGGGCCAGTGGGACTGGGCAGTGTGGGGTCAGCATATGGGCAGGGGGGTGAGCAGATTAATTTTCAGTGTAGCTCTTTTGTCTGTTGCTTGAACATGAGCTGGCAGTGCTTGCAGAGCCAGTTTCTTTCTGCTGGTTGTGTTTACATGTGTCTCTTGCTCTTAGAGGAGAGTTGGGGAAGAAGTCCCTCCTTCCCTCATCCTGACAACTGATTTCTTGTCAGCAGTTGGTGTTGGTGGCCAGGGCCAGGACTTGCAGGCTGAACATCAAGAGAGGGGGGTTCTTTGACAAAGATTGGACTGTCTGGGGAGACTTGTGCTGCTGACAGTGGAATGTGGAGCTCTGTGGTGCTCCTAGTGAGGGTGTGCACCCTGAAGTCAGGGCAGGTGTCCCTCCCCTCGTGGTGTCTGCCCCTTCCATTGGTGTGGGGGTACCCAAACCATCTGAAACCAGTGTCAGTCAAAGCCTTTGCTGGGAGTGGAGTGGAGTAATGAGGATTGCAGCTGGCTAACACCAGAAGTGTCAGAGCCTGTGGGACTTGTAGCTCCCACCCAGAAAGTAAAATCTCAACAGCCCAGGGAGGCTTGGAGAGCTGGGGGAGCCCTGGCTGGGCTGTGGCACAATCTCCCTCTATGATGGCCAGGTCAGCTCATTCCAGGGCTCAGCTACCAGGACAGAACCCCCTGACAACCCAGCACAGGGTGGGCACAGGGGACTCCACTGCCCTCCCCACATCTGACGTGGCCCATCTGCCCCTGCCAGCCTGCACGGTGCCCTCATGTGTGGCCTGGCTCTGCCAGTAACTGCATTTCCTCTTGTTCAGCACAGCCCAGTGGGAAGCCGTGTGTTTGTTATGGCTGGTTTAGAATATCGTGAACTTGTTCATTAAATAAGATGGCTATTAATTTTAATTGTTCTGGTCTATGGAGACCAGATGTTCCTAAAAATTTTATTTATTTGCTTATTCTGTGGATAAAATTATTCTGCCCATGTGCAGGGCTCCTGGCTGGGGGTGTTGCTTGTGGACCATGGAGCAGGTCTCCCCTGGCAGCCCCTTAGGCAGAGTCCCCAGTTTCCCCAGAGATAGGGGGACAGCCCATGGAATCCTCATGCAGAGAGAAGGCTGGATTTAAGGGATGCTGACATCTTCCCCTAGCACCATTCCTGTGGCAGCCCAGGAGGTTCCCCTGCAGGGCAGAGGTTAAATCCAAGCAAGCTTAAGAAAGGGAAAGAAACTCTGCTTTTGAAAAGAGCTGAACTAAGTTCTGCCTTGTGGAGCATTGAGATCCAGCAACCCAGAATGTGCTGTACACAATGGAGCAGAACCAGGGCTGGTTCCTCCCATTTCAGTTGATGAAGGTCCTGCAGCTAATGGGAAGGTAAATGAGTGTCTGAGGAACATCTCCCTGCCTGCACAGTCCACGCCCTGCAGCTGCTAATGAAGGGCTGCTGTTTGAATCCATCCAGGAGCAGCGCTGGGGAGGGGCTGGCAGCTCCTTCCAGGGCTGTACCCAGTACCGAGTTTCCTGTGCAGGGTGCTCCCAGTGCCCGTTGCACAGTGCCCCACAGTCCCTCACCCTCAGGGGGACCCAGAACCCTTGGGCTTTGGGGATCCTCTGGCCACCCTCGGCCGCTGCAGAGCCGCGTCCCCACGCGCGACAGGCACAACAGGCACCGATCCACACAGACACGTTTGGGACAACTTTACTTCTGACACCGCAGCGCAGCTTTCCTTACACAACCAGAGAGGAGCATTTTCTTATAAAATGGTGCATTTACTCTTGCTATTTTATTTTACCGTTTCATTAAAAAAAAAAGTTACTTCTGAAAGCCATCCCTTGGAATAAATCCATAAGCCAGTGCACTTTGTTCTTCCCTTGGGATGGCTCCTCTGAAGGTGGTGTGTGGGGGCCCCTGCCTCCAGCCAGCTCCTGATTTTCCATGCAGTCCATGAGCTCTGTGGGTGTGTAGCAGTTCCTTTCCCTGGTCAGGGCATGCCATGATCCTCATGGTGCCCGCAGAGAGGCTCAGGGGACACGTGGC
The DNA here is from genome assembly GCA_003676055.1 of Chloebia gouldiae. Taxonomy (NCBI): domain Eukaryota; kingdom Metazoa; phylum Chordata; class Aves; order Passeriformes; family Passeridae; genus Chloebia; species Chloebia gouldiae. The sequence continues at coordinate 127,894 of QUSF01000232.1, read as the reverse complement.
CGTGGTGACTCGTGTCTGATCCCCGAAGGCCTGGGGTGCCGGGGGTGCCAGGTGCCCCTCAGGAGGGATGGCAGCAGGGTCACCCTTGTGGAGCCACTGCCGAGGTGATGGTATTGAATTTTGTAATTGACTTCATTTGCTTCTTGCTGCAGGAACAGTTTTCAGATTTACAAAAAATCCAGTCAATCTTGTTATTGAACAGTTGTTCAAGTAAAGAGGGACCCGACCAATCTGTAAAGTAGAAAGAGGCAGCCTCGCCATGCAAAGAGAAAGAGTTACCGATTTTATTATTATTATCATTGTTATTATAATGTAGGACTGCAGACAGCCTCTCTCTGACACAGTCAGGGGCTAACAGTAATATACAGTTGGATTTTTTTAGGTCATAAATTAGCAACTTATACTTTATCTTAAAAAATTGAATAAATAAATAAATAAATTTAAAAAGAGAGAAAGAGAGAGAAAGAGAGAGACAGTCACAACATGCAAGAGCTCACAACAAAACAAGAAAAATTACCAAAGCAAAGCCCAGAACTGCAGTAGAGCCCAGGGTTGGTTTGGTTTGCGATCAATGCAGGTCGGAAGCATCGTTTATAAAGGTATTTCATATACCAAAGAAGGCACCACAGTATCTACAAAGCCAAAACCTCAGGAGGGTTCTGGGGCTGGGGGGGCAACCTGGCTGGAGCAGACACAGCTGGAGGTGCAGCACATACCCCCTGCCCCTTAAGCTTGTCCATTGCAAAACTGAACTTTTCCATTTTACGTTTGGTTTTGCTGTCTGTTGGTAAAACACAAAATAATTGTAATAAAAAGACAAATGCGGAAAATGGCAAAGGGAGGAAACATTCCATTCTTCCACACAACAGGTGGAATATTTCTGGGATCAGGTTTAAAGCCTGATCCCAGCAATTGGAGTGGGACCACTGCCACCAGAGCTGGCCAGAGCCCACAGGCTGTTACCCCATCAATCCCTTCCCCAGCTGACAGCCCCCTCCCCATCACCTCCTCAGCCACCCCAGCAGTGCCTGGGGACACGGACAGCTGGGCCTGACTTCCTCACACTGCCCTGTAAGAAGTCTCAGCTCTCCCTGTGTAAATCTGGAGTCTGGGGGTGCCCCCAGTGGCCCCTGGGCTGGAGTGCCCCAGCGCTCCTCTGCACAACCATGATCTGCAGAGCAGGAACTGAACAAAGAGCAGGAAGGAAAGGAAAAGAAAGAAAGAAAAAGAAAAGGAACAGTTGAAACCTTGTGTTCACTGGTATCAGTACATGAGACTCCTAAAGAAGACCTGGTCCTCCTAGTTAACCTTGTCCTGGAATATGTACAGGTTGTTCGTGGCTGCCACAGCAATGATGTTCTCAGAGGGGTGCCAAGCTGTGTGCAGGATCTTTTTGCTAAAGTCCAGACTGTCCACACTGATCTCGTCTTTCCTGCGCTTTCCTCCCACGCAGACCTTGCGGGGTTTGAGGATGGCTCGGGGTTTGCTGTTCTCCCGCGACGCCTCCAGCGTCACGTCGCGCTTGGTGTTGCGGTCGAACATGCGGAAGAAGTTGTTGTAGGAGCCGGTCATGATGACACTGCAACGGGGAAGGACAGATGATGTTCACACCTTTTCAGAGGCAAACTGCTGGTGACCAGAGCAAGACTGAACATTCAGAGGCATAATTAGATTTGGGTAAGCCTTGGAATTTGTCTCAGGCCCAGTTGTGATTTGTCAGCTCACTCTGGCTCAAACAAAAACCATGGCAGCCCTGCCAGGGGCTCGCACACTTCCTGCCACCTAGCTCGGTGTAAGTCACACCCGGAGACTCATTATCCCCAGATTCTGGCAATTCCCCATCACCACCTTCTTCCAGCCGTGGGTGACACAGAGAGGCATTACTGATTTCTGTCCAGGAGAGAGTGGGTCCCTCAGACATCCCCACTGCATACAGGCTGCAGGTGTAGGTGGTCCCTGCTGCACCTGTCCAGACCCCACACCCAGCCCAAAGGCCAGGAAAGGGGCTGCCCAGGGGCCAAGGGATCCCTTGGGCCAAACCAAGGCGAGCATCCCTGGGCTGAACGCAGCCGCACCGCCGCGTGCTCACCTGTCAGACCCGTTCCAGACGCACTCAAACTTGTCAAAGATGCAGTCGTTCTCATACAGCGAGCAGAGCTTGCTCCGCAGGTAGTCGTGGACCTGCCGGTGGGAGGGACAGGATGAGCCCCCACAGTGGCCAGCACGGCCCAGGGACTGGCAGACAGCCCTGGCTCACAGGGGGCTGGCACACCCAGCCCTGTGCCCTCCGTTCTCCAAGCACTGCCCATGGCTTGGGCACCCCAGGCAGTGCCAGGGCACATTCCTGGCAAAGGGTGACAAAGGGCTACTGCTCTGCACAAGGCCTCCCACCTGGCTCTCCAGCTGCCAGCTCCTGAGCTTTCCTCACCCACCTCCAGCCTGGGGGCATGGTGACAACTCAGCAGGCCATTTGAGCCCACATTTAACAACTCTGCTTTCCACCATCTATGGGCATAAAGCTCCCACAAAACAGGTGCATACCCAGCACTCCTGCACTGGCCCAGAGTGTGGCTCAGGAAAGAATGCAGTGGGTGCCCCACTGCTGCATGCACCTGGCTGTGCCTCGCTCACCTGGTAGGTCTCAATGGGCCGGTTCTCCATGTTCAAGTCCCACACCTTGACAGTGAGGTAGTCCCGGGTCATGATGTACCTTCCATTGTGGCTGAATTTGACATCAGAGATTGAGGAGATGATCTCAGAAAAAAATGACCGGTTACTTGGGTCTTCGGGCTCTTCAAAAACTGTGCAGGAGGAAAGAACAAGCCCCAGCATCAGCTGAGGCAGGAGCTCCCTGATCTCAGGCAGGGATCTGCCACCCTATCCTAGCACCACAGGAAGCTTCTGGGAGAGAGCACTTGCATGATGCTGTACCCAGCACCCACATGTGCTTAGTTAGGTTGATCATCCTGTCACCAAAGTCCTGGGGCTCCAGTATAGTGGGAAAAATGTCTTGAAATGCCCATAGAAATGATCTCTACAATGCAGACAAGGTACTGCCCACAGCACAATGCAGAGCTGTGGCCTTTCACCACCAGCAGAAACCTGGAGGCTTTTTCCATATAAAAAGTGAGAGCAACAAGAAAAAAAAAAGCCCTCAGGCAGGCAGGAAGCAGCTGAACCCAGGACGTGTCTCTGTTGCTCACAGCAGGTCAGTCACGAGGCACTGCTCTCCCTGTGAGGGCTCTGTCCCTGGGTGCCTCGGGGAACGGGCAGCAGGACCATGGCCACAGATTTGCTGTGGGACGTGCGGACCCTGCTCGGTCCCTGCAGTGGCAGCAGCAGGGCCTCTGCTGGCACTGGGCTCCCAGCACACAGGCAGGGCTGTGACCGGGCTCCCAGCACACACACACACAGAGGAGGTCCAGCATGGGGCTCCCAGCACACAGCTGATGCTGCCCAGTCCCTGAGTGCATCTGTGAACCAAAACCAGTGGCTGGGCAGGGCAGGGGCTCTGGCCAGCTGTTTTTGCTTTGGGCTGAAGGCTTTTGTGTGGCTTTGCTCCTGCTGCAGAAGCAGATCTGGGCTGCTGAGATCATGGAAAGGATTTCTGAGCACTAATTCTCTCTTACACAACAAACCTACTTTCTCTGGCACTGAGCAGGTGCTGCCCTGCCCGCAGCAGCTCCTGCTGCCAGCTCCCTCCTCCCGAGCAGCCTCCCCAGCTCCCTCTGCACGGGGAGCAGGCTGGACCCTGAGATGGCGAGTGGCCATGGGCATCGCAGCCCGGGACACCAGGGGAGAGGGGAACGAGGCACGAGGGCAGACCCAAGCCCGGGTGGGTCTCCACCCTCCCTGTTTGTGCTGCTGTGCCCCGGGGGCCGCGGTGGCACACTCACACTTGGCGTGGCGGTCGCAGAGGGCCGCGGTGCGCATGTCGCACAGGCGGATGGTGCCCTTGCTGCTGCTGTACACGAAGGTGTTGCAGTGGTGCGGGTGGAACTCGGCCGCCGTGATCACCTCCGTCAGCTCCTCCATGTTGGCCGGCTTGATGTCCACAATGTCTGGCAGGGCCGGTCAAGGAGCCCACGCAGCCCAGCCCAGACTCCTGCCGGTGCCTCTGCACGGTGCAAACCTCACCGTGCAAACCTCACCGTGCAAACCTCACCCGTGCAAACCTCACCCGTGCAAACCTCACCCGTGCAAACCGTGTGCTCCAGGCAGGCGCCACCATCACCGGGCAAAACCACAGCGTGCAGCGGGACCAGCCCACAGCAGCAGGGCAAGGCCAAGATCCAGCATGTCTTCTAAGCTGGGAACCCCAGCTCTGGTACCACAGCCTGAAGACCCTCTGTGGCACATGGGACCAGCCCGCCCACGCCAGGCTTCGGTAGTGTCTCTTAGTGCAACATTGCCACAGTGAGTAACCATACTGAAAACAGCATGGCAGCAAAGCCCAGGGAACAACAACCAACAGAAAACCCCTACTCAAATCCCTTGGGCCATGTGAACTCCCTGAGGCTTGCCACAGATTTAGTACTTTTCACCCTCATCCTTGCACACAAGCAGGCGCCACAGCCCTGCTCTCCTGCAGCTGCTCAGAGCTCCCATAGCCACATGCCTGTCACTGCTGAAATCCTCTCCATCTGCCTAAGCCATGCCCCAGGGACTTCTCAGCAGGAAACACCATATAAATACCATCAATGATTCGTAACCTGTTTATTATTTCCAATGTGGCTGTTACAAGTGTGATTGTCACAACCTCATTTATAGAGCAGTGACTGGCAGGCTGTCACCTGCTGCAGGGTACAACGGGACTGCAGCATTACTGCTTCCATCTTCCCCAAGGCATCTGTCTCCTCCATCACCTGCAGACCACCCCCCCTCTGCCTGCCCCACCAGACCCTGCAGGCAAATTCAGAAATGTGTCACCCACACACCGGGTGACAGCAGCAGTGGTGGCAATGCCAGCTGAGCCCTGTGCCATGGAGGGAGCAGCTCCATGTGAGTGCTGGATGCCTCGCCTGCACGCAGCCTGGCATCCCACCAGCGGCACAGGCAGAGATGAGAGGGCAGTGCCTTGAGAATGGCACGTGGGCCTGGGACCTCCAGTGCTCTGCACTCAGGTGCACAGCAGGCAGCACTATTGCATGCTCCTGAACTCCTGCCAGAGGGTGCAGCTCCTGCAGCGAGGCACCACAACCGGTGTGGGGCCAAGGAGCTGCAGCACTGCCAGCTCCGTCCCCATCCCCATAGGCATGGGCACAGCCCAGCTGCTTCCCTTGGGGCTCACTGGGACCCAGGCCCGTCCCCAGAGCCCCACACATCAAAGGATACTAAAACTTTGATTTGTGATTTCAAAATTCCACAGGTTTATCCTCAGGTCGTCCGCTGACATGTAGGTCTCATAGTCGCTGTTGACGGAGATGGAGTTGATGTGGTAGGTGTGTGCGTTGGCGAACACCCTCCGGGGAGTGGCCTCCACCATCAGGTCCATGGGCCGAAGCACAGGGACCTGCAGGGTGAGGAGAGAGCATCAGCACCCACGGACAGGGTCCAGCCAGCTGCCCTGACCCACACCAGCACCTGGCATGGGGGGGTCACAGAGATTCAGCGTTTCTCAGGAATGCCTCATCCCCCAAGCACCACATGGCAGCAGCATGAGCAAAACACAGGTCAGTATGTGGGAGAAAGGATCACAGACTCATCTGCTGGCACAGTCACAAACCCCCCAAAGCCCATGGGCCAAGTGTGCCCAGCTGGGGCTGCCCCTTCTTGGAGGTCAGGTGGGGACATGGACCTCCCATGCAGTGGGATGGGACACAACCATCTGCACCCAAGATGAAAGCAGTGCTGGGAATCCTCATAGGACACACCAGAGCCTAGAAATTCTCAAAGGGTGTGAATATGACAGGGCTGACTGCACTGGGACCACTCAGACATTTCTGTACAGTGGAGAGGAAGATTTTGCTGCCAGTTACCTCCATGGAAACCCCCTGGGCACAATGGACTGCACTGGACTTATGCTGAAATGCCAACGTGAGCCAGAGCAGCGGCCATAAAAAATTCCAGTAAATAATCCATGAGGTGTCTGCCCGATCCCCACCTTGCCAGGGTGACAGTGCAGCCATAGCTCTGTGGTTTCCTGTCAGGTGTGGCAGAGCTGGCCGCAGGCAGCTTACCCTGAGACCTGCTGATGGGCACCACTGCGCTCACCTTGACCAGCCAGGCTCTGAACGGGCAGATGGGGATGATGAAGATGCTCCTGCATCTACAGCAGGACACATCTCCCCCTCTGGGGACAGCTGACCAGGGGCAGAGCCAGGCCAGCGCAGCAGCAGCGCTGGGCCAGCGCAGCCCCTGCCCACGGCCGGGGCTCAGCCTGCTCCACAGGATCGGCTCCAGTGGGATTAGTCAAGCTGAAGCTCGGATTGACCCCAGCCTTGAGTCTCCGAGAAGGAAACTGTAATCCAGTCCCTGGCAAAGCAGGGAGCAGAGAAGTGCTCAGGGATAAATCCAGTGAGTTTTCCACCTGCCCCAGCAGCTGAGCTCCTCCAGGCACACTCCCCAGAACGCATTTCCTACCTACATAAGTTACATTCTGTGACTGCCCAGTGCCACCTCAAGCTTAGCATTTTGCAGATGAAATGAGCATCAAACACTATTTTCATGGCAGACTTCACAGTGTGAAGTGACAATTTCACACTGCTCAGAATTTTGTCCCTTTTGACCTGCCCTGTGACATGCAGAAGGGACCTTCCTGCAGGAGGACAAAGCTGCTGCCTCACTGCTTGTTCACACAGCTGATGGAGCTGCTGCTTCCATCTCTTTGAAAAGGTTTAGGCACTGGATTTCACTTGTGTTGATTATTTCCTACCAGGTCCCAAGGCACAGGTGCAGCGAGTGGTACTCGGGAGAACACCAAGGCAGTCACAGGAGGCCAGAGGGCTGCAGCTGTTAGACTGGGGGCATTTCAAATTACCAGAGCTCTTCTAATGACAGCAAACACCTAACTAAACAGCCTGAGCAGAGTTAAATATTCATTTTGCACTGTGTGGGTTAGAAATTCCTTAGAGGATGATGCTCATCAAGTGCATTTAAACCATTAAGCCAAATGGATGAGAAATTATGGCAGCAAGGTGCATTTAAAACCCTTTTTCACTTGTCTGTGGTTGAAAATTAAACCACAGATGGATATGGCTTTAATTTAAAGCATACCCATCACAGGACTATTGCACATCAGATTTACACCAAGCTGCAGCAAAATAGTTACAGCTATGTAAATATCTAAGCAAAATCATCAAAACATTAGATCAAATGGAACTGGTGGAAGACTCCTCAATCTTCTGTCCTCAGGGACCACAGGCACTGCACAGCAGATACCGATAAGCATCACACCACACACTTAGGACGTGTTTGACCTCCCAGTGCCCTGTGCCTCTGCCAGGGGCAGGAATGGCAGCGCCTGACCCTATTGCAGTGGCAGTCACCAACAGCAGCTCCTCCAGCCACACAGCACTGAGCTGCTGCCAGGAGTGCATGGGCTGAGAGTAAAACAGGGGCTGAAACTTTCAAGGCAGTGAGTGGACTCCAACTCTCTTCAGTTCTCTGATATTTCAGTATGACTTTCTACAAGGGAAAAACAAATCCCAGGGCCTTCCCAGTGTGTTTGGCCAGAGAAGGAAGCACCAGCTGGGATAACACCCTTAACACTGCTGCCTTTCCAATCCTGCTCCCAGCCTGCCAAGGGCTGGCAGCCCCAGCTCTGACAGCCAGGCACCGAGCAAACCTCTCCTACAGGCTGTCAGGTATCACCGTGTTAGGCTGGAAATGCTGCCTGAAACATAACAGCAGATACACATCTACATGAAACAAATGCTCTCTTGCTCTGTAAAGAAAAACACTGCCAGTCACCAGGAGCAACCTTGTACAGAGACAAGAATTAACTGCCTGCCCAGAATTCTCAATGGCTTCATGCACAATGGAACTGGGACCCATAAAGTAAGGTAGGCACAATCATAGTAATAATTTCATATGTATAAATATAAAACCCACAAGTACTCAAAATGCAAATTCTGAGAGGGAGTTAATAAATTACAAGCTGGCCTGGTCTGATTAGGGTCATGACCAGGAGGAAAACTCATTTGGAGGAAGTACTTCTGCTCCTACAGCAGCAGCTGTATTTGGGAATGCTCCAAGCTGGGAGAGCTTCTGCCCTGCCTCCTCACTGGGACGGGCCCAGCCTGTGGGGCAGCGCAGCACGCTGTGGCGCTGGGGCAGCAGCCACGGGACACACGCGGCGCTGGCAGCACGTCTGCCCAGCCTCAGCACAGCCCGGGCATCCAGGGCAGCCCCCTCGTCCTCCTGCCTGTGCACAGCCCCGGCTCTGGCACGAGGATGCCCTCCAACACCAACCGAGCACGGCACGACGGCACTGCAGGTCCCACAGGTGACACCAGCAGCAATTTCCAGCCGAGAGCCCGCAGGGAACGGCTCCTCAAGCACCATGGCCCCCCACACTCACCCGTAGCACGGTGATCATGGAGGGGTCTCGGAGACGGCCATCCTCGTCCTTGAGGTTGTATCCCTCCGGTCTCTTGTCCCGCTCGCTGACCTTCCATAGCTTCACAGTCTTATCTGGGGGAGGAGAGAGGAGAGCATCAAGGCGGCGGCTCCCTGAGCCGCCCACTGACAGAAGCACCAAGGGAAAAGCCTCCAGTGCCCGCAGTGCCACGTGCTGAAGAGGTGATAGAGGTGCCCCCAGCGAGCTGCTGGTGCCCAGCCCTGCAGAGGAGCGAAGCCATGCAGAGCACACTGGCCTGGGCACAGCCCTGAGACGTGACAGGGCGTCTGTAGCTCACCCAGATCACGCTGACATTCCCCATCCAGAGCTGGGCAGAGCCCAGCACTCACCAGGACTGAAGGCAGCTCCCTGCCTCCTCCCAGCATCCCACCCCTGTACCGCAGAGCCCCCGCAGAAAGAACACCAGGAACACCCGGGGTTATTCTCAATAACGGGGTTTTCTTCGCTCCCTCCTGGCAGGGACTCCATCCATAGTTTATCATCACTTCCACCAGGTTTCATACAAAACCCCATCATCCATCTTCATTTTCTCTCTTACACAGTAACTCCAAAGCAGTGCCAATTAATTTTGTTTTTATTAACATGCTCTATTTTGGGGAGGTTCCCTATAAAATGTTAGTGTAACAATAAGAACAAAAAGAAACAGCGTAACACAGGAGTATTTCCAAACTAATTGTTTTGATAACCTGCCTGCATATGGAACACCACCCAAATGGAGGGTAATATCCCTGTTAATCAAAAAACTATTTAAAAACTCAATTAACAGGACATTATGCTGTATAATTAATCTTCATTGCATTTCAATGATTCTCCCCCAAATGAGTTTAATAAGTCTTTGAATTTTATTACAATGATCAATAAAGTAAATTCTATAACACAAAGTAAGTTGGTTATGGAAGATAATTAGACCCCTCCTTTTCCCCTGAAGTAATTAAGTCACATCCATCCTAAGGTCCCATTCATCCCAAGTAATATTCCTAGATCCTCACAATATTTATCAGAACATAACATGGAACTGCTGAGCCCAGCATGACTGCAAATTGAAACAAAACACATGCAGTTTGTCTTTAAAAAACCCAAAAAAATCCCAGGATCCTGAGAATAAAAACCATAAGTTGTTGTCGGGGCAGAAGCCTCCCTCTCTCCCTCAAAGGGACGGGCTGCTGTGAAATAGACCTGGTGCACAGAGGTGGAGCTCTGCCAGACCCATTCCCCCAAGACACCTGTGTTACCCTGCAGGGAGAGTTTTGAGTAACTATTTTCCTGGAGAAACACCACAGAGAAGACGATGCCTGGTGGTGGGAGCCCCGGGGCCCGAGGCAGCGTGGCCACGTACCGTTGGTGGAGAGCAGGAAATACGCCGCGTTCTGCTGTGGCAGCCATCGTATCTTATTGATCTTCTCCTCAATCTCCAGGCTCTTCAGGTAATCGAACTCTGGCTCGTGGCTCTGGAAGGTGCTGTAGACATTGTACTCTCCCCTGCGGTGGGGCTGGTTCTTGCTCTGTGAGGGACAGGGAGGAGCTGGAGGTGCTGGCAGCTGGCTCAGCGCGCTCTGGGGCTGGTGAGGGCCAGCACGGGGCTGAGTGCCCAGGCACGGCTCTGCTGACACCGCGGCCCCGGAGCGCCGGGGGAAGCGGGAATGGAGAAGAAATGGACAGGGAAAGGACAGGGAATGGAGAGGGAATGGAGGAGAAACAGACAGGGAATACAGAGAGAATGTAGCAGGAATGGATCCCACCCCACTGTCTGTCCCTGGTGAACGGCTGGGACCGAGTGCCAGCTCCTGCCAGGTGCTGAACCCAGCCACAGAAGAGCTGCTGGAAGCAGCTGCAAGTACAGGATGGACAGCCTTGGTCTGAGTGGGTGGGTGAAGCCCCCCATGTCCCCCTGAACAGGAGCTGAGTGGGTACATTCAGAATGATGCTGGAGGCTTAAAGTTCTGGAAAAGCAGTAGAATAATGAAATGAGAGGAAAAGGAGAAATTAACTAGTTCTGGAAAGGCTGATGAGGTGTCTGCACATGTGATGGCTAACCACTGAGATCTCTTCAGTGTTTGTAGAAATAATTTTAAAGCCTTAACTTTGAGAAAAATTTAAAACCATCATTGGACCATGACCTGTCTCATGCCCAGGTCTGATGCATTCCTTCCAGCGCAGCTGAGGACAGTTCCTGCTGACTCAGAGCAGAGCAGCTAACTGGGCCAGCTTTGGAAATGGTGGGGGCCGTCCCAGGTGGCAGGAGCTGGCACAGCTGCCCCAGCCAGGCTGGCAGGGTGTCCACCAGCACAGGGCCATGCTGAGGGCCAAACACACGCTTCTCCAGCAGGCACAACCTCCAGCTTCCAACAAAGCATTTGCTAGCACTTGCAGAACAAAGTTTTGGAAGAGAAACATAATTGTTGCATCCACGTACACTTTCCAGACTTTTGGTGGTATGAGGGGTTCTTGGGGTAGTGTCATCTCCGAGCTGGGCCCTTGTCACACACTCAGAAGTGCTGCCTGATCCCTGCTACACCTGGGGCAGAAGAATGCAGGCAATGTGATGTTTGGAAGATGTTTGGCAGGAGGAAATCTGGCCCTGCTGATGTTAATAGCTGCTTTTCAGCTTCTAGTATGCCAGGAGAGCCCTGAGCTTAGGAGTGACACAGGTAGATTAGGGAACAGCAGGATGCTTCACTTAAAAGGATAAAAAGGGCATTTTGCATTCACTGGCACTTACCTCCTGCTCACGCTGAAATATTACAACCCGGCCCCCCTTGTCCCCTGTTGCCAGTAACTCTCCAGTGTGATTGAACTCAACTGTGGAGATGATGTCAGCTGGTAAAGAGAAGACAAAGACAATTTAAGTAAAAGACTTCCACAGGCATCAGGAAGCACCATGCCCTGTACAGTGACATGCCTCATCGGTGCTCTGTACCCTGTGGCATCTCCATAAATCCCTGTTTTTCTATCATCTTTAACACTAAATGGGCTCTGCATTCTGGAACTATGCTGTCATGGCCCCCTGCCCTGGCCTGTGCCCCAGCACCAGTTCCAGTGGGATTTCCAGGTACTGTCCCTGTGCTAAACACAGCCTGAGGACCTCTGCCAGCAGCAGGGGCCTAGGGCTGGCCAGGACAGTATGGCACGGCACAGCATGGCACAGCGTGCTCCCCTCATGCCTTGGGGAGTTAGTTGCCCACACCATTTGGGGGGACACAATCAATTCCTGGGACCTGGGGAGGGCTTGCTGCCAGTGGTGCCCTACCATCTCATCTCAGCACCCGGCCGATGGGCAGAGCTTGCCCCCACCTGCCCTTGTGCCACCCTCTGCCTGGGGTGGTGGTTTGTCTTCACCCTCAGAGGAGAGGGAGAAGACAAATTAAGACACCTTTGTCCTCTCTCCCTGAGCTTCTCAGGTAGAACAGCTCAGGTGACTATATGTACATTGCTGCTTTCCTCTGCACATTGCTGAATCTACCATCGCCTACCAAGGTAAATTAAAGTGATGCCTTTCAGCCCTCCATCAGCTGAAAAGCCACTGCACTCACACAGCTCCCCTTCCCCACAAATCAGGGTACCATCTCCAGGGTTCTGGGCTCAGTGGCAGGAGAAACCAGGAGGCACACAGAGACCTGTAACTGCACACGCTTTAATCTGCGGTGTTTACCCTCGAGGCAACGCAGGCAGGAGCTGCTAATGATTGGATTTATTTGGCCTATTTTTAGAAGAATGTCAGAGGTTAATTCCACAGCAATTACTGCCCAACTGGTGCTCACTGCCTGGGTGAGGGGAACCACACTCCAGCAGCACGCAGCTGGGGAAGAATGACTGCAGCCTTGGAGCCTCAGCCCTGGGTGCAGGATAGATTCTGCGATGAACACTTGGCCATAACAGCTGCCAGCTCACTCCTGCCATTTGCATTCCCTGCCCCTCTCACTTCTGCAGCACCAGGAGTGGCAGGGTTGCAGCCCAGGGCTGCAGCCCGGGGCTCGGGGCAGGGGCAGCCCCCGGTGCTGGTCACGGCTGCAAACACGGGCCACAGCGCTCACAGGCTGTGCTCACAGGCTGTGCTCACAGGCTGGGCACTGCCTGGCTGTGGCCACCAGCACTCGGAGCCCTCCGAGCACTGCTCCGGTTCCTCCTGAGTGTCAGCTCTGCTGTGTGCCAGCAGAGAAAGCCTCAGACACATAACCTGAGCTGTCCCCTCTCCCTGCCCATGAGTTTTATCCCAGATACAGACCAGAAGGGTGCCTCAGCAAACGAGAAAAGACAAAATGCAGCCACTGGCGCAGGCTCCTGGTGCAGCTCGGAACAGCACTGAGGGTCTGTTGTGGATGCAGACGAACCCAGTCTTCCAGGATGCCAGCCCAGACAGCATCCACCAAACCCACACTCCATGCTGCAGCACCACCCAGACAGGGCATCTGAGAGCCCCCCCACACACCCATGGGCTCCCCCAAAACAGCACCTCTATGCCCTGGAGAGCCTCCCAGCTGAGCAAGAGACTCCAGGCAGACTGGAGAGTCAGAACAGACAACCCATGCTGGCAGTGTGGGGCGCTCACCAAAACACAGCCCTGCTCCCCAAAACACAGCCCTGCTCACCACACACAGCAGTGCTCACAGGCAAGCAGGGCTAGACTGACTGGCATGGAGCTAGAGAGCTGCAAGGCAAACCCTTCATTCCTTCACACGGAGCCCCATGTGCCTTGCGGCCATCGTGGTCATTCCCTTTTCAATGAATTAAAAATAATTTTGTGTGCTGCAGTGAGGCATTTTTCAGACATGATCTAACGCACCAGCCTGTGAGCAGGGCTATGGTCTGAGACACCAGGGCCAGGTACCACAGACGCCCCTGTGACACCCCAGCCCAGCCCCCCATTTACCCTGCACCCACAGAGAAGGGGGTTTCATGTCCAGATCCTCCAGACCTGCTGTTTACTCATGCCATCATCAGGACTTCAGACAAGTATACCAATACAGCCTGGCAACTACACCTTTCATATGTTAAAAAAATACCCTAAATATTAAAACCCTCTTCTGAGTAGAAGTATCTGACCCAAGCCCAAATCAACCCCAGCTGACAGGAGCATCATTCCCCCAGCACCCACGCTCTGGGCACTGGCTCTTTTCCCTGGGCAGTAAAAGCAGGCTGGCACAGAACATCCAGAGGGCAACCGGGGGAGTCCCATGGAGGTACCAGCTCAGGAGCATGGAGTGGCACCAGCTCCTTTCCAAAGGTGTCTGAATAAACCAGAGGTCAGCCATGGCTGCTGCACACCCCACCTGCTGCCCTCGAGAGACCACAGGCTGGTTACTAATGAAAATGCACGAGTATTGAGATGATCAATAATTTATGCCCATTTCTCCTAAGGTTCCTTCAGCAGTTTTGTGACAACAGAAAAGAAAAAACCTTGCCTCTTTTTTGCTTTTTCATTTCCTTCATCACCTCCTACACACTCGGTGCCCCAATGCGGGAATTTAAAGCAAACAGTTTCCATGGAGACCCAGCCCGCCGTCCTCCCTCCCATCCCATCCTCCCTTCCCTCGGCATCTCTGTGCCTTCATGCTCTCATGCTAAAAATATCCAAGATGGGATTTGATTTCCGCCGTAGCGATACAGTTTTATCAGAAAAATGGGAAATTTACAACACACCCCCTCCCCCTCTCCCAGCGTGGAGGAAGGCATGCTCTCTGCCAGGAACAGGGAATGAATCTGTTATTAAAAAGAAAGAAGATAAACTAGGCAGGCTGCAGTCAGTGCTGAGACCTGGGTCCCTGGAGCAGCCTGATCTGCCCACACAGCCACCCCTCTCCTTCTGCCCACCAGGGCAGGGGCCTGGGTGTCACATCCCTGCTCCCACAGCATCCCAAGCGTCTTGTCCTCGCTCCCAAAGCATTCCAGGCACATCATCCCCACTCCTGGCACATCCCATCTGCTCCAGCTTCAGCAGCAGCTCCATGCACGAGGGCCCTGGTCCTGCCTGTCTTGGTGGGGAGGCCACAGGACACCACACCTGTCCCAACACCTGTGCCAGGCACCCAGTGCACACAGGATGAGGCCCCCGGGCCAGCAGTACAGGGACATCCCTGCACTCAAACCCCTGGGCAGAGGGTGCCCCAGCCCTCCCAGGGGCTCTGCCTGCTGCCTGCTTTCCCAGTGGAACATGCCTCCTTTTGGGTAAGAAGTGAGAGGCAGGTCTGTGACCACACACAGTCATGGAATCATTTAGGTGGGAAAACCCTCTCAAATCAGATCCAACCGTTGCCCCAGTACTGTCAAGGTCACCACTAACCCATGTCCCCAAGTACCACATCTACACATCTGTTACATCCCTCTAGGGATGGTGACTCCATCACTGCAGCCTGTGCCAGGGCTGGTCAGCCCTTCCATGGAAGGAACTTTTCCTTATATCCTAACTAAACTTCCCTTGGTGCAACCAGAAGCCATTCCCTCTGCTCCTGCCCCTGTTCCTGGAGCAGAGCCCGACCCCCCGGCTGTCCCCTCCTGTCAGGAGCTGTGCAGAGCCACAAGGTCCCCCCTGAGCCTCCTTTGCTCCAGGCTGAGCCCCTTCCCAGCTCCCTCAGCTGCTCCTCATCAGCCTTGTGCTCCTGACCATTCCCCAGCTCTGGTTCTCTCCCACAGGCACACCCAGGCCCAGGCGCTGTCCTGGGGACACCACTGAGCAGTTCCTTCCCCAGACAGAGCTCTGCGTTTCTGGGGCAGCCCCTGCCCTCCCCTGCCCTTGGCTGGCTGCTGCCCCTGCCCGCTCAGCTCTGCCCCCGGGGCCGGTGCTGGGGACAGGAGGGGTCTGGGGGTCCGGGGCGGCTCCGGTGCTCTGCTCTCTTTGCTGTGTGTGTAAATCACTCTGTGGACAGCACCACGCACAAAGCCTCCAACTGCAGATGATAATAAATTGGGAAGCACCATAAATAACAGCAAACCAGGCTGCCAGAGGAAGGATTTAGGTCATTCAAATCCCAGGCTATGAGTTGCCAAGTCAAGTTTAATACTCCTAAGTGTGGAGTAATAACTCACCACAACCACATCCCTCATCCCCCCATTGGACCCCTCAAGGGAGTGATGGCTGCAGGGGTTTCACAAGGAGATGGAGATGTGGCCCCTGACTGGGAGCGCAACCAAGCCATGGCACAATGGCCACTCCCTCACTCTGCCCATGAGGGAGAAAGCAAATCGGAACACAATGGGTTCTGTTAATTGAAGATAAAACCTACATCTGAAACTGCTCAGGATGAAGAAACCAAAGAGTATATGATGTCTGGTAATGGGAGAGCCAGAGCACAAGTCCACCCATAGATCCCTTGTGGAGGTCTCAGTGCATCTCACCTTCTCTGCATCTCACCACGCCATGGCAGGAGATGGACCCTGAGCTCATAAAGGGGTTTTGGACACAAACATTAGAATTACAACTGACTAACACAGCCCAATCCTCAGCCTCTCAAGGAGGATTCCCAGGTCTGTCCCTCAGTGACAGGCTGTGGGTCATGCTTTGCTCAGCAAATGGGGAGACTCTACATTTCTCTGTTTAAAAGAGAGCTCTTTGGTCTCCCTTTCTGTCTGCCTCACTTAAATCAAACAAAAAAAGAGCTAGTGAAGTGTTTACTCTGAAAGGCGTGCGTTGTCAGTGCTGAGGAATTCACCTCCATGGCAGGGCTTGAGTGCAGTTTGATGGGAGCTGTGGACCTACCACTGCTCAGGCCTGGGCACTGCAAGGCACCCTGAAGGAACCAGGACCTTCTGTCCCCTCTGTCAGGTGAGATTTAACCCAGCAGGGCAGCAGCTGCAGCACAGCTGGACCCTCAGCCGCCCGCCCAGCAGGCAGAGCAAGAGGCTCATTGAAATGCAACTCCCTTTCCTGCCCATTAAAAGTGTCAGAGAGAACTAAAATGGGGGGGGGACTTCAGGGCCCCTCAGGTACAGAAACAACAGGCTAAAGAGGAAGAAAGCCTGGGCAAGGCCATGGAGCTGAAAGGGACAAGGAAGCGGCATCCAAGTCCCCCCAGAACAGGGCTAGGTACAGTGTGCAGGGCAGTGTGGGGAGCCTGGGCCATCAATCCTGCCCCAAACTGTGTGGTCCACAGCACAGGGCGTGAGGTGGGAGGGCAGAGCACACCAGAGGTTAAACTGCAATCTAATGGCATGCAAAATCACATGTGATTGATTGGCATTGATTATCCCCCACTGGGGTGAATCAAAGCCTGGGAAACGGAAATCAATTCTACTGCATTAAGCCCAGTAAGGCTATGGAGCAGGAGCAAAGTGCCCTGAAACACCACAGTTTGCTGACACCACAGAGCAAAGCACAGCGAGCCGTGGCACAGCGTGGCATGGCACGACACCCGCCTGGCCCCTGCATCCCAGCCAGGCCAGGCTGTGGTGAGGGAAGGACAGCTTAGTGCTACAGCAGCACTCCTGAACAGTCCCAGCCCTGGGCAGGCCCGTCCCTGAGCCCAGCATGAGTCCTGCTTCCGGCAGGGATCGGGCCGGAGCCACGGCTCAAAGGGACACCCCAGCAGCTCGGGCTGGACCCTGCTGCGCTCTGCTGTCTGGGTACAGCTCCTCATCACGACGACATGGTGCTGCAGAGCTAGCAGCACTGCTCCTCTTCCCCAAAATGGAATAACACTCCTAGATTGAGGAGCTAAAAATACTCGCACATTCCAAATTTCTCTGCCCTTGTTACAGCAAAGAGGAATTTCGTGCTACCCAACCTAGACGAAAGAAATTCCCATCTGGCAGCAACCCTCGTGTCACTCAGCGTCCCACACCAAAGCACCCATTTCAAAATGCCGGTGTGCAAGAATGTGAATTCACATCACTCCGCCATCCTGGCCAGGTGTAATTTACTGGAACTGCTGGAAAGGAGAGTTCAGGAGGAAATAACATCATGGAAGGGCTCAGCACAGAGACTCCCAGGGAGCAGAGCTCTCATGGCCCCAGGTGCCCAGGGCAAGGACATGAAAGGAGTGGGGCAAGCGCTGCTCCAGAGCCCAGTGCACCAGCAGAGTGCACACAGCAGAGACCATGCAGCCTCAGGATGTGACGGGCTGGGTCATCGACAGGAGCAGAACAAAAAAAACCAGAAAGGAAACTGAAGGGCAGCTTTCAGGCAGAGCCACAACTTAGCCCATCTGAGGAGGTGAACTGAGTGCAGCAGAGCAGTTGAGCTGCCTCTGGCCCAGCTGCCCTGGCCCCTGGCCCCAGCCAGCACCCATGCCTGGTGCTGGTGCACCCACCAGTCCTGGTGGGTCCTGGGTATGCACACATCACAAAGCTCTTCTATCTGCATCAAGATGCACAACTCATTAGCTCTTGGATTAATGGCAGTTTTTAATTGGTCAGGCTATGAACACCTTATTAAGCTGTTACACATCACACCTGTGGTGGCAGAACAGCAGTAAATCAAGACAATTAGCCTGGGACCCAAGAATCTCTCCAGCAATGCAAATAACCCTCACTTTGTGAGGAAAACCAACAGCTGCTCTAGGGTACTCCAGAACACCCTGCTGCCAGGAGACCCCAGCAGCCCCACCAGCCAAGCCCAACACGGCCCCAGCTCTGGGTGGGCTGGGAGAGGTCCACAGGTGCTACCTCAGTTAACAGTCCAGGCTGTGGCAGGACAGACCCTCTGCACGTGCACCTGAGACAACCACAAACCATGGTTTACAGAGCATGGCAACTTCTTTTAAGAAATCACAGAATATTCTGAGTTGGAAGGGATCTGCAAGGATCATTGAGTCCATCACTCATGTGACTGTCCCATCTGGAGACTGAACTCACACCTTTGGCATTATTTGCACCATGCACTAACCAACAGAGCTAATCTTAGGGGCTTAAAGGAAAACTGATTGACAGTTGGCTGTTACTGAAATCCACAATTTCCTGAATGATTTTTTTCTCAATTTACTATTATTTTCTACATTATTCATCTTGCACGGGCACATCAGGGCAGCTCCCCGGTGTTCCCAGGGCTGGGGTCAGAGGCAGCACTGGGCAGTGACTCAGGCTGCCATCCCTGCCCTCCTGCACCCCCTGCCCTGTGCTCAGTGCTCCCCACACTCACTGCCTGTGCTGGCTCACACTGCCAGAGCATTCTAGGCAACTCATCCGACTGCTCTGTCCCTTGGCTCACTGCAGGATTTATGCTGCTGTCCCTGTGCCAAGAGGCTTAGCAGCACAGCAGACACAACCTCCTCAAAATGGCTGATTTGGGTTTAGGAATAGTGATGGAAAATCCAAGTCCATCTGCAAAATACACCCTTAAAAAAATGAGACTTTGTAAAAAGCAGCTGAGCATTAATTAAGTCCTCCACCCTTTCCACACTAAAACCTTTAAAAACTCCAATGATTTCTGCTACAGAACTGTCTGGGCACTTCTCATGCAAGGGCATAAAGGCATAAGCAACCCAAAAAGTGGCCTGGTTGCAAAATACCTTCTGAAAACCTCTGATTTCCAGGGACATCACTGGTTGCTGAAAACCTGAACATCTGACACAGGGAGCAGGAACTCACAGATGGTAACAATACTGAGCTCTTACTATTTACAAGATCTTTATGTGCAGCAGGAACACAAGAGCTGCTTTTCTCAAAAGGTAACACTGTGCTGAACACTGCACCAGGTCTGACCCTCAGCACACAGCTGTGTCCTGGGGATGTTGCCTTGCAAACCCAGGACACTCTCAGATGCACACCCCTGCATTAGACTCTTACAGACACCGGGATGGATGCTTTCCAACACACTTCATGTGCCATGCAGTCTTTCTTTCTGGTCATCTTGCTGCAGCCATCTGTTAGCTGATCAGCAAAAACTATTGACTGTTGAAAAATTTTAATTAGAAGTACCCAAATGTCAGCTAAGTGAGTAAAATTCAGGAGCAGCAAGCTTTGCTCTCATGTAGAGCAGCTATTTTCAGCTTACAACCCAATTTTGTTACCATCTTGCTCTGATGTCATTTCTGTCACATTATTCCAGTTTGGTGCCCCTGGAACAAGCCCCTTGGCTGAACATGGGAGGCACAAGATGCACCTACTGCAACAGGAGCTTCTCACAGAAACCCGGCACTGGTTCCACAAGGGATTGCAAAGCACATTGCACACGTGGAGTCTCAAGGGATGGGTGCCCATGGGCACACCTGGGCACAGGGTGACTAAACGGGCTGCCTGCAGGTGGGAGGCAGCACCAAGACAGAAACACAGGTGGGTCAGCGGGGAGACACCGTGGATCTGGCACATGACGGGGAATGGGGGGAGGCAAATGGGGAATGTGGCTGATGGAATATGAACACCTTCTGAGTGGGAAACTGACCCTGTGCCATAATCCACCTCCCCGCAGCAAGCACCCACAGAAGCCATGCCCATCAGAGTGGTGGCGTTTGAAAAAATGTTCTTAACGCTCCAATTCTATGGGACAGCAAACACACCAACACAGTGCAGACAGTCCCTGGCATTTGCTGCACAGATTTGAATTTAATCAGCCAAAGATGGCTTAATCCAACATCTGGGGCTGTACTGAGTAAGATGGCAGCGCAATTGGACTGGGGCAGGCAGTGCCACGCAGAGCACTGGGCTGTGCCACCCCCACCTCAGTGCCCATGTCTGGGCAGAGAGGATATTTCAAACTGGCATCAGCCACCACAGTGCTCTGCCAGCAGCATTTCCCCTGCCTCTGTCCCAGTCAAGTCCCACTGCCCATAGCCCCCTCTCTGGGAGGTGGCATGGCCTTTAGCACACCCCATTGCCCTCCTGGTGCCTTCAGGAACCGGCGCAGCTCAGGGTCCTCCCTCTGGGGTGTGCTCCATTCTCAGAGTGCCAAAGATACCCGTGGCAAGTGCCCACTGTCAGATTCTGCCTCCACATGTGGCTCAACACCACTGCCTGCCTCTGTCAGCATTCCTTGCTGGGGCACAAACCCTTCACGAGGCTCTGCAAGAGCTCACGGTGACCCAGAGCCCCTGCATGGGGCCAGACCACAGCACATGCGTTATCTGCTCCCTCTAAAACTCATCACAAACTAAATTTTCTGAAGACTTTAACATTTCTTCCCATGGAAGACAGATGTCTGTGCCATCATTTTCAATCTGCTCCTGGAAGAGCTTGTCTCAAGACATTTTCTTTGCAGTATTTTAATTAAACATTCTTTCTTTCAATTTAGTAGGGTTCATTAAGTGATGTCCTGAGCCACTGAAATGAATTGCTTAAAAGTGATTTGTGCAGCAGCTTGAAGGAACAGATTGCAGTTATAAATGAACCTCTCTTTGAACTTTACAAGTTTTGCCACTTGGGGTGCAGAAAGCACCCAAATGCCTCAAGTCCCTGGGGAAGGCCCAAGGTCTCTGTGGGCAAGGCAGCATTCCTTCCTCCTGCTGGTAAGTTACAGAGAGTGAAAAACACTTGTTTATAAACTGCAAGTGTACATAATAAATATTTCTGCTTGAAAAACAACAAATTTAGTATTTACAGCTATCTTTAGCGGAAACAAAACCCTTGTTTGTTACAGGGAATAAATTCCAGGATGTTAGAGGCTTCCAAATAGAAGCACGGATGTTCACTAGATCCAGTGAAAACCCTCTTCCCACCAGAAGGGATTTAATTATGTTGATTCTGACGGGGAATTAAAAGTCTTTGCTGGAAGCTCTTTTTCTGGTGTCAGGGCTGTATAATTGAAGCTAAACTTGTTGCTTCCCCAGGCAGGATCAGTGGAAAGTATTTTTGACAAAACTGTTGGGCTGAGTTAATCTTGACATTGTTCATCCGCCACAGTGCAGGGACCAGAGTTGGAGCTGAACCTGGCTGTTCCCAGCGAGGTCTTATCATCAACACAGCCACAGACCAAAACCAGCTAGAGTGCATGGAAAAGAGATTAGTCTGTTCTAAACTAGCGGCAAATGCGGAGACAAGCGCAGAGGCGCACGGGAGGCCAGGCAGGGGCAGGAAGCTGTCACCTGCCCAGACACGGCAGCTCTTCTGCCAGCAGCTCCACGAGCAGCACAACAGCCAGAGCAGCACGCCCTGGGGGACACCCAGACCTCAGGCCACCAAGGCTCCCACTGAGTAGCTTGTGATTCTGTCACAAATCTGCTGTCACAGGCTGTGACTGATTCTGCCTCAAGTGACTGCCTGCCCGGCCTTACTACCCATGTCCATGGGGAACAGGGGCTCAGCTTCTGTCCTGAAGCACAGCAGCTCCCAGCAGGCTGCAGCAGCAGCAGAGGACACAGCTAGCACAGGACAGCACTTCGAATGAAGCTCTGGTTAGTCGTGAAGATTGTGACTCCACTTTAATCACAGGTGAATGGTGTGACACCAAGGCATAACCATGCTGAATACAAGGCTGATACTCACAAGAGAAGAGTGGGGTGAGGGTGAAAATTACCCGCATGCAGCAGGAGAAGGGTTAGTGAGTGTTTCTGCAGCACACACAGTCAACACCCAACAGACACAACTATACAACATCCAGCAGCTTCCACTGAAAAGCTGCAGTGATGAACAGTATGTTGTCTTACAGACCTCACCCTCTAAAAACTGGGAGCTGGGTGCTTCATCTCTTTTCCTCCTCATGTTGTCAGTGAGAAAGCAGGTTACCTGACATTAGGCAACTAACTGGATGTTAGCTGGCATGAGGCAGCACTGCTTCTATACACCACCCATGGTCCGCCCGATCCTCGTCCCAGGACGAGGCACTGGGCTCCCCTCCCTCACGCTCCTGCCTGTGGGGCTCGCCAGGAGAGAATCACATCGTTTGAGTAAGGCCCCAGAGCAGACCTCAGCTGCCTCAGTCACACACAGCTTTAGCTCAGAGCTCCCACCAAACGCAGCATCACCAACGCACATCAACCTCCGGGGACTCCCAATGCCACTGCCAGCCCAGCCGAGCCTTTGCCAGCCTGGCGGTGTCCTGGAACGCTGAAGGACTCGGGACAACCTCTGCTACAAAGAGGGGTCAGTACCGTGAACACTCGCCCACAGCCGCCTCGGGTGGCACGAAGCAGCCTCCAAACACTGCATATGACACTGGCTCAGCCAGGCAGGGGGAGCAGCAGCTCCACTGACAAGTGACAAGTGACAGGCTGCCCGTGCAACCTCCTCCTAACACAGGCACAGCGGCATCAGCCACGTCTGCATGGCCTCCACCAGGGCAGGGGAGGGAGAGCTGGGCAACAGGAGAGGGCCTCGTATTCCAGAGCAACGCTTGGGGCACATCAGTCACTGCCACTGCCTGTGACCCTGCTTCATCCCAGGGATGGGGAACACTGTCTGGGGCAGAGGAGCGGCATCACTTCTGCAAAACAGCCATGGCAGCACGAGCAGCTGCAGGACACCCAACACGGATGCAGTCCCTGGCCACATGCCCAGGTGTATGACAGGGGTAAGGGTGTGGATTTTAACAGCTCTGCTGGAAAGCTGCTTTCCATTCTGACAGAAATCTAGGCATTATTTAATTCAAAACAGAAAACAAACTGCACTGTGGGCTGTGAGCAAGTTTGGGCTCCATTCAGAAGGGGAAAAAGTGAAAATACTAATTAACCCCAGTTGTTGGAAGAATGCCCTGCAGCAACATAATTCAGAATGGGTCACAAATCATAAAATACTAATAATAAAAAAAGCCACAATGCTCTGGGGACATTAAGCGATTACAGAGAGTTGTTATTTGGCTGATTTTCACACTTCATTAGCATGTGCATAATTTAACAAGTGAACGTGCTGAGGGCTGGCAACACATAAGAACCACTTTCTTGAAACACGAACTGTAAAGTGGGACACCACAGTTAGGGGGCTTGTCTTAAATCAGGATGGAAAAGCAACGGGCATCAATTCCAGGCCTTCAGCAGAAGAAATGGATGTTCGGGGACCACAAGCCAAGCAGAGACGTGCTATGGGAAGGTAGCTGCCCCTTTGGACATGGCCCAGAGAGCCCAGCTTCACATGGCTGGGAGCCACCTCAAAGCCATTTTACACAGAATTAGGTAAATCTGGAGAAAACACGGTGAATCTGTGACCTTCTACTGCTCCCGCTTGTCTGGCACTCAGCACAGAGCAGTGGGGACACACTGAAGCAGAGGGTGGACACACTTTGGGAGTTACCATCAGAACAGGCAACCTTCCAGCACCCTCATTCCCCTTGCAGCAGGGAGAAACGAGGGCAGGGAACAAAGGCGATTTATCAGTACCAAGATGGCACAACCCATGGACGGGGCAATGCCAAGGCAAACCAGACTGCCCGGGGCCAGGCTGCTGCCAGTGTGGCTGAGAGCCCACAGGCATCCCCCTCAGTGGCTGTGACACGGGGGGCTGGAGGCTCCACAGCCATCAGCCACGGACAAGGACACCCTGGAGCAGCACCCAGGGCGCATGCTGTCCATCGCAGGGCTCCCGCAGCACCTCACGAGGCTGGGCAGACACGGCAAGCACAGGTGTGAGCTGAAGGAAAAGGGATGGTTCCGATGAGGGAGAGATGAGACCTTTGCAAGGAAAGAAAAAATCTCTTGCTCCTTTTCCTCATAGTATGTGGGCAGCCACATCTCTAACCACTGTTACAGATTGTAATTTCCCCATATTTTAACAGAGATTCTGTTTATGAAACTGCAAGAGGATTTAGTACTTATGAATAATGCCATGAGGTCTGGGAGATGTTTCTTTATATGATTAACTGACCACAGGCCATTTGTTTTACAACAAAGAGGCTCAATGATCCGTGCACACTGATTTATTCAGCCCCCATCTAAAGCAGTGGCTGACATCTTCCTGGTACCCAAATCTGCACAATGATGGGAGGAATGCAGACCATGAGAGCCTCTTCCCAGTGCTCTACATGATAGTCCACCAGCTGGGGCAGAACTGATGGGCAGGAACCCCAGATCATGGCAGGGGAACCCAACTGGCACACCAGGTTTCACAGTGAAGCAGGCCAGGGTTCTGCTTTTGGGTTTTCCCTAACACTCTCCTCACTGGAACACTGCTGCATGTTTCACCCACATTTCTGATTTCAGATACAATATTTGCTGCAAAGATAATGGGTATTACAATATAAACTAGGGGAATCGATATTAGCCCTGTCATACTGGGCACCATTGACACTGTTTGCTGATGAAATACTGCTGCACCGAAACAGTGTGTGAGAACTGGCAAGTGGATTTCACTCTGAATAAAAGTGGAACTGACAAATGTACTGTAATTGTCCAAATTGAACAGCTGATGGCAACTACCTGGCATCCTCTGAGTACCACATACTTTCTCTCCAGAAGCACTCCTGCATTCCAGGAAAGAATGCTGGAAATGTTACCTTCCTTTTGAATTTGGCTCTTAATAATTGAACAAGAAATTATATGGCTACAGAAGAAGTCTGAGTTTCTCCATCCAATGAAACACACAGCAATGCCTGGTTGGCACTTAATGTTGTTTTGTTTTGCTGTACATAAATAATGAGGAGTGAGGATGGAGTACTTTGAAGTTGAACTTCGGAGTATGAGCAAAGCTACAGTGAGAGTAATAAATTATGCAAAACTATTTGTGCTTAGAATGTTAATGTTACAAGATGATGCAAACAGGCAGTTTTTAAACCTCTTCTAAAAACCCAAAGAAGCCTTGGGACCAAGCCATATGGTTTAAGTCAGCGGCCTATAGCAAGCTTAATGCTTCTGCCAGCCAGCAAGGATTTGGGCAATTAGTTTATTAATGTGTTTATGTAAACAAAGAGAAAAAAAAGTTGGGGAAAGTCTCATCCATTTCTCTCTGCCAAACTTACTGACCATCATCAAAGAGAGAAAATGCAAATCTAAAAAACTTTAAAACCCAATAAAGCCCCAGCCAACCTCAGCACCCTGACAAGGAGAACTGGTGAGCCCATTATATATACAGGGCTGAGTGTATCTTACCAGAGTCACGAGAAATGGGCAAAATGGTTCCTTCCAATCTCAAGAGTCTGTGAAACATCAAGCAGAAAACTACCATATCACTTATAGTTTATTGTTATATAGCCCTGACTCAGTACAAGGAGTATCTAATTATCCTAATTGCTTCTGCTTTGGGAATGGGCCCTTTACACTTGGATAAAGGTGCCTATAAACAGCAGCATTTCTGCCTGCTCAGGCTGCAGGTCAGGTTTTTTATGCTCTGAGAAGATTAACTTTATTCTTAGTGAAGAATTTAATTACAGGAAGCGATTAGCCAAATGCTCCCAGTCAATACAGATGCAGTACAAGCTGTGCAGGAATGCCCACCTTTGCTCCTGTGCAGGAAGTCCAGAAACACTGACATTATTGCAAAGCCATTTGGGTTTTAAGTGACACCAGCCAGACCTGGATCTCCACAGGCCAATTACAACATGCTGACTTAAGCAACATTCAGCAGGGCTGGGAAACCAATAAAAAGACAGCAGGAGCCTGAAAGTCCATTTTAAAATGCAGGAATACATCAGTTTATAGGCTTTTCTTCTAATGGCAACACTGCAAAAATCAATGGCTTTTGAAAAGTAAAAGAAACACAGAAAACTGCTTGCAAACTCTGCTAGTCAGAAAACAGCACTTGCTGATAAATGTAACTGTTTTCTCTGTTTTTTTGGAGGACAGGACAAAAGAATGTCTTGAATATTTGCCATCTCCTGTAACCCTTTCCAGTGCACGTTAATAACCGCAGCTATTCACTAAGCAAGAAAAAACTGTAATTAGATATACCTAAAATAGCCTTCCAGCCTCCAGATAGCACTGCCAAGGACTAACAAAGGCTAAAGCCAACAAGGCAGCCAAGCTGCCCGTTAGCAGGCTCACACGGGAGGCAGACGGGCGTGACGGTGGAAACACACCGTGGTGAACACTGAGCACCCAACAGGGACAGCTCGTTCAGGTGGTATCATGGTGTATTTTGCTACTGCTAATTACCACCCTCATCTCTTCCCAGGCCTGCGTGTGCACTGAGAAGGTACTGGCTAGACCCACTCCCCATAAGACCACCAGCCCAGCAGCTGCTGCACTGAGCCTGACACACAGGTTTTCCAGGGGTTTGGTTTCATTTGAAGGCCTGAGACTGCATATGCAGAAGAAAAAACCCTTTTTCTGACAAACCCTAGACCTCTGATTTCATCACCTCATCAATAACTTTGCACATTGTCAGAAACAGATGGCAAGGAAAGAAAGATGTTTGGTGAAGCAGCAGCTATCAGGAGATCAAGAACAAAGTGCCTCCCAAGTCTGGAATTCAGCTGTATACCAGTACCTCAGACCAGGGCACAGCTCCTCCCTGGAGCCAGGAAAATCACTCCCAGGCAGGGAAGTGAAAACCACATATTGCTGAGCCTGGCTGCAGCACCACTGTGGGACAGGGCGCCGCAGGCAGAGCCGGCGCTGCGGTGCCCTTTTGGAGAGCAGCGCTGGCACTGCCCACGCTCACTGCTGCGGTCGCCCCTCCAGGCCAAGCCACGGTCTATAAACACACTGAAGAAGTTGGGCAAGATGCTTTGCCCATGCCCAGCCAGTGCTGAGATAGGGCAGACACCCGGCCTGACACAGACAGACATTTCATGCACATGGGAACACGAGCATTCCCTCAGAGAAGGTGCAAGTCCCACCGGAGGGTGCAAGGCGTGGTAAAACGAATCTGAAAACAGCCTCACAGGTTCCTTTCTCAAGAGAAAGCAGAGCCCTCTTCATTAAAGAAACAAAGCCTTTAAGAATAGTATGCCAAAGCCCCTCTGGTTGCCCAGGCTGCCTGGGTCCCTGGCAATGAGAAATACACCAGACATGTTTGCAATTTGGAGCAATTTCTGGCAGTTCTGTGCAGAATCTTTCCTCCTGCCTCTGAAGGAGGGCTCTGGCTCACCCTGCACCACACTCCTGCTGCTCCCACATCAGCAGGTCCATACCTGGACCTACCCGCTTGCCCCATGGGAAGCTGGGGAGCAGGGAAGGGGCAGGGGTGAGTGCGAGAAAAAGGCGAAGTCGTGACTCCAAGCCCAGCAAGCAGAAGGGTCACTAGAGGTAGTGACAAGTGTGTGTGTGTGTGTGTGTGTGTGTGTGTGTGTGTGTGTGTGTGCAGCCAAGCACACAGACAGGCACAGTAACAAGGGCAGACACAACTAACTGCCCACAGCCTTATTGGCTTTTTGATTTACAACCGCTCATCCCTGAGAAAAGGGGACCCCAAAATGCTTGTGAACATTCCTGTGTTCTTCTGCCTCCTTCCACAGGTAGAATGCCCCATCAGCAAGGGGGAGATGGCGTCTGCCTGCCTGAGAGAGCCTTGGTGCAAAGAGGACACCTTGCACTGTGGCTGGTTTTGGCTGCTCAAGGAGATGGTAGGATAGGTGGTAAGTCAAAGGCCTCAAAAGACAGCATCTTCTGCAACACAGACATGTAGAACCACAGTCCTCCCATCCCTGTGAACCACACAGCCAGAGATGTCAGAGATGGGATCTCACACCTGTATTTAGCAGACAAAGCACCGTGGCTGTGTCCACAAGCAGCCAGGGCAAGGAAACGTGGGCTGGGATCTACAGGCCATGACACTCCCAGGCAACCTTCTCATGGAAACCGACAGCAGCATTTGGCCCTGAGAGCCTAACTTAGAGCAGGGCTAATTGTATTAAGGACCACACAGTATATTGCTTTATTTGTAATGAGTTTTAGGCTTCAGAAGCTGAGAATCCCATCTGCAAGAACAGACTGTTGCAGGATTCATCTATTAATAGTCACTGGTACACACTTCCAGCTGAGGGACACAAGGAGGGAGGAGACAACCAGATGGAGATAATGCATTAGGGTGACACAAAGCCAAAAAAAGGATGATCCACTTCCCCACATCCTCACACACATCTCAGGCTTGCAGCAGGGAGCAAATGAAGTGTCATATGTGATTAACTCATAAACATCCTAATTAGAAAGTTCTTATATTTGATCAAATATCCAAATATGACAAGACTTCAGTGTCCTCCCCAGAGCCCCATGCAAACAAAGTAACACAGCAGACTTCAGCTCCAAAGCAAGACCCATGCCCAGCCTGGCATCTGTAAAGTCCTGTTTTATGAAGGCTTTGAGACCTGCTAGTGAAGGTGTGTCAGATGAGAACCAAGAGCTACTATTCTCTCTTCTACACTGCACTGAGATAAAATTCTCAAGCACCTGACTCAGGCTGACCTCCAGACCAGCCTGTCAGCAGAAACTCTTGCCACTGATGACAATAATGTGGAACTCTGACCATCTGAAGATCCTTGGAAGACATGGATCTGGCCTCACTGTCACCAGAAACAGCCCCAGCTACAAGGTAATGTCTGCACAGCATCATCTTCACAATCTTGGGTGCATTAGACCATTTAGTGCCACAGGGACAGATCTCTGGCTTTGTTTCTATGCCCAGTGTTTTCTGCCTGATGACTTCCATTGCTGAAAGAAAGTTGAATACCCTGTCATAGCTGGAGTTGCTCCATCAATAACACCTCACTGCTGCACTTTGCAGGACTCCTAATGGAAAATGCCACATCAAGTTGCCAAATGACAGTATGAAACAGCATCCATAGCCAGATGTCTGCTGCAGGAGAGCTTGTACTGAGCTCTACAGGGGCAGAGGGGCTTCCCTCAGGTACCTCCAGGACGCCAGCAGCACGACAGCCCATCAGCACTGGGTTTTCTCCACCACCACAACACACTTGCTAGCAAGAGTCTGGAGGCTCCCCACAGTGACTGTTCCTTCAGCCCCCTGGCCCATTCCCCTGGGCTGCTTTCCACTCAACACAAAGAACACAGCAGAAGCACAGCTCACAGCTCAGAGCATTGCTGAGCAAAGCCAGCAGAGCTCCTGGGACTCACAGGCCTCACCAGGAGCAGGTCCCAGCGCTGCAGGACTTCAGCCATGACCTACAGATGGAAATCATGCTGGGTCTGGTGGCCACACCAACCCCCAGACCAGAGCTCTCACCCAAGGCCAGGGTGGAGAAACACCATCACCAAAACTTAGCCAAAACTGAACAGTTTGTCACTGCTGAGAGAGATGAAGGTTCCTGTTTGCTCAGATGCCTTCAAACAGAGCAATTCTGTAGAAGGAAACTGCTGCAGATGCTTGCGAAGATACTGATGGGACTCTGGCTTCTGCCCAGAAATCAGGCAAAAACCAGACTACCCCTAGATCCCTGCGTGACTCTTATCCTCCAGCTGAGAGCGTTACCTGAACAGATCTTCCCAAGCAGAGGCAATCACAGGCAGACATCTGGCACACCATTCCTGCTAGCCAGAAATTTTCAATGGGGAACCAGTTACAAAGCAACACTGCTCACGCTGTTATTATAATTAAGAATCTGTCAGCCTGCTGAAACGAAGGCCAAGTTTATTTAGGGATTGTGAGGGAGGGCTCTCCAAAACAGCCTCTCTAATTCTCTCTCTTGCACTCCCCAGAGCCCACAGAGATGCATGTTTCCATGGACAACTTGCCAGCTGAGGCTGGAGCAACCTCCACCACTGCTGACATCTAACCTCCAGCAGCAGTGACTGTGGAGCCACACCAGCTCAGGTCACACGTCAAATCACAACTGAGACGCGTCTCTCTTGCCATGAGCTTGCTATTGATGAGGACTCAGGTATCAAGAATGAAAACACCAAGATGAAACTTTAAAAACCCATTGGTCTTTCAAAGTCTACAACACCTTGAAAGTGAGCACATTTAGGGAGCCCTGCTTGCATGGGTCTGTTGGCTGGGCTCACTGAAGCCACAGCTGAACCAGAAGCCATTTCGGGGTCCGGGGCTTCCCCCACTGTTGTACATCCGAGCAAGCTCGTTATCAGCATTTGGAGACGTTTGGCTTTGACACCCCTTGCACTGAAATGAGTTTCAGATCAAACCAGGCAGTCAACAGAATTTTTAAATTAAACTACAAAATTATTTAAAATCTGCTTTGAGGACATTATCACAGGGTTAACACCCACTCTTGGCTTCAGATAATACAGCAGCAATAAATGGTAATGTGCTCTATGAAACATGATTTATTTTTGCTGAGCAGGCTTGGCATTATAAATCTCAGCACTCTTAACATTTAAAGTTGTTATTCCAATGACTAAATAGACATGAGGGAGATAACAGTCTTTATCTCCATTAATGTTTTATTGTTGTTCAGAGAATATGGATATGGACTGATCCAAGCATAGGAAAATGACAATTTGTTTGCATATTGGGGAAGTTGAGATAATGGTTGTGTTTTATGACCACACCAGGGAATCAGCTGAAATGCAGGACAGAGCGGATCAGAATGAGGGATTAATCAGCTACTTTGGTTTCTGGTTTATAGCCCGGTTACATTTCCATTCCCAGGACCTGCCTTAGCATAACATTAGAAGAGATGGTCCAACAGCTGACTCGTGGCACCCTAGAAAGGGAGGAAACAGGCTTTGAAGGAAACAAAAAGGTGCACTAGAGTTCTATGCAATGCAGACAAACAGCACTGCTACAGAGGATCCTTCAGGATATTCAGCTGCCTGGAACTCTCTGCTCTCCCTGAGCCCCGCTGTCGGGGCCCCTGCAGCTTCCTGCGGCGTCACAACACAGAGCTCCTGACCTGCCTGGCATTTTACCTCCTTCCCAAGGTACACACCACACCTCAGAGGACCAGAACACCCTCTGTAAGCTGAACCTGAAACAGTGAGCTGGAACTGCAGTGATTGTGCTCTTGGAGGCTTAAGCAGATCAGAGCTGAAAACCAAAACAACAGAAACCCCAGATAAACCCACAGCCACCTGCCCCATCCCGAGACCCCCTGGGCCAGACCCTTTCCCCTCAAGAAATTAAGTGCATAATGCATCAGGGAAAAACAACAACCAGTGCTGCCCTCAATGAAGACATTGACTCCAATAGCTCAATCACCCCTTTCCTGGGAGGATGGCATGGGCACAGTATTCCTGACAGCACACTAACACGCCAATGTGCACACATCTGGCCTCCAGTGCCCAACTGCTGGGGCAGAAAGGCCATCACAGCCTTTCCCAGAGCATTGGAGTCAGGCCCAGGCCAGTTCCAGGGTCACTGTGCCTCAGCTGCCCAAGCCATGGGGATTTTGGGAGAGCTGCAAAGAGCTCGGGTGCCACTGCCCAGGGCTGCCAGGTGCCCGGCAGTCACAGCAGCTCGGCACAGGGATGCTGAGCGGAGGAGTCTGTGGGTCTTTTGGTCAGCCGCAGGCACTCCAGCTGTGCAGCAGCTGGCCGGCGCTGGCTGCCCGGACCCCGGTGGGTGCCTGCACTGCTCGGGCACTCGCCACGGAGCCCGGGGCGCTCGCCCGGCACTGCCCGGCCGCTCCCCGCGGGGCCAGCCCTGCCTGCAGCTGGGGCTTTGTGCCTGCTCAGCACATCGGAGCCGCGGGGCGGAGCGGGGAGGAAGCAGCCGCTATTTTTAAGCTGCCTGCTCAGCATCCTGCCCGGCCAACACGCCTCCAGCGGGCCTCACCTCCGCACCGGCCGACACACATCTCTCCCAGCGGCTATGGAAGGCACCAACTCACACAGCAGCATTGCCAAGTGATCCAGCAGCTGGCACGTGTATTCGCAAAGGATTTTTTTCCACAAGCATTTATTTCCCCAGGCAATCACTAACAAGCAAGTCTGGACTCAATAATCTTGGAGGTCTTTTTCAACCTTAATGATGAGATGATTCTATGATTCTAAGCCTGCTGGCAGGAGTACACCTCTGCTCCAGCTAGCAGAGCTGGGGAAGCCGATGATTACCTTGTCTGCCACGGCATTAAGCCCTTCCACCTACTGACCTTCCAGGCACCAGATCTCACCAGCTCCTTTGGGAGGGTGGTTTGGCACAGCCCTGCAGACTCCTGTTCCCACAAGCAGCCGCAGCAGGAATCGGCTGGGTCAGGTGAGGAGCACATCCCGCCCATCGTCCTGTCTCCAGCAGACAACAGGTGATACACCAACCATGCAATGTTTCCAGTAATATTCTCCTACCCTCTGCAATGTTCAGCTCAGAGGGCTCATGAGCCAGAGGTGGTCTCTCTACATTTAGTAAATCCTGACCACTCCACCAAGGCACTCAATTCCATTTCGAAACATGATGACGGGGCTGTCCTGGCTGGCACCCCAAGGATCACATGCAAGCACCCACAGCATAGCTCGGGGTCCTGGGCCTGAGGACCTGACCACTGCTGGGTTCTGACCTGCTGCAGCTGGTCCCGGAAACACGGGGACCCCACAGCAACAGGGACCAGGTAACTCCAGGTTGTAAGGGCACACAGCTCTGCGTGCTGTTGGTGCCTGCTGGGAGTGACCCAGCTTTCCCCAGCACTGGAGAGGGAACAGCTTGGCTCTTGCACAGAATTGAGGAGACAGAGACAGATGCAAGCCATCACCAGTGACCAGGCACCCTTCTCACAGTCCATCTGCAGTGGGTCAGTCACATCATTACCTGCTCCCAGTCCTCTCAGTAATCTCTAGATTACAGAGTCCCTAGGCACATCTATTCTCTCATTAATCTGTAGATTAAAGTATCCCCAAATCGGCTTTGACGTAGAGCACTGCAAACAGTTGAGTTACGCTGTGCTTCTGCAGCAATCCCGTATTAGACAGAATACAGGATGGAGCCACATGTCTGTGGATCCTTCCCACCTGGGGGAGCACAGGCTCAGGAACAGGAAGGGATGTCTAAACACAGTACATGTGTATAAATAAAAAGCAGAAAGGATGCAACTGTGTTTTGTACCCAAAGTACTCATCTGATAAAACAACTTCACAGAGGTTCCTGGATGAATTAAACCTCAAGCCAGATATCTCCAAACAACAACTTGCATTGTTTGCAATAACAGAAATACCCAACAGCTCTTGCCCTAACCCAGCACTGGGAAATGCTTCACTTGGTGCTTTCCTGGAGACTACATGCAGATTTTTAAAAAAGCAACCACTGTATCACAGAGAGCTCAAGGCAAACTTCCCTGGCATCAGGGCAGAGAGGCACTGGCATCAGAGCCCCTCCTGCAGCACAGTGACAGGGCAGGGATACAGGCAGGAGGGGAATGACTGAGATGCTGACAGAGAGTTACACAGGGAGTAACAAGATTAAAGCAGGAAAAGGAAATAAAGGCTTAGTGATAGATTTCCCAACAGCAAAACCTAGTTAGTTTGGGAAACACTCCCTCAGGAGATTAAAGACTTGCAGGGGCATTAGCCAGACCCAGGGAAAGGGTGCAGGGAGCAGCCATGCGGTGGCCCAGGAGTGGCTGCAAAGTGTCCTGAGTGTCCTGCCCAGCAGGGTCAGCCCTGGCACATCCCCAAGGCCATGCAGCTCCAGCAGGGCCAGCCCCATGCCCACAGGGGAGGCCCCCAGGCCAGCCTGGTTCTCAGCATCCCTCCCTCATCAGAGGACACCTGCAGCAGGGCAGATGCGCACAGACATGGAGCACCAATATGAGGCATTGTCCCCCTGGGATGAACCATGACTGAGCTCCTGTCCCACCTGAACCTGCTGAGCACACAGGCTGGGCAGGGCGCAGGGCAGGGCTCACGGAAAGGGTCATTCGTGTCATTCCTCTCTTGTTGGGAGGTATTTACCCAACTGTCAGCCGCTGAAGGAACTCTGAGACATGCCAGGTGAACAGCACTGTTGCACAAAACAGGCAACACCCACAGCCTGAAGCCTAAAGGAGACAGGAATTTTGGGTCCAGCTGCTGAAATGGGCCAACCTGGGGCAGGGGACATGAAGGACCCTTAAGGCCACATCTCCAACAAGCACATCTAGAAGTGGGAGTTGCTCCAATGGTTGTTTGTATTCAAATGTCTCAATTTATCCTACTTTTGGCTGGGCACTCAGCAGAATTGCCAATGAAGATACATTTAAGCAAAACAAGAACAAATCAAGCATATTTTCTGGAGATTTTTCATGTGAGATCTGCTGTTCTGCAGCCGTGTGCTGAGATCTGAGCTGGCATTGCCCTGGAACCCACTCACCCTGCTCCCTGTGCCCGGCAGACCTTGTGACACAGCTGGGGACGTGGGCTGCACCTCAGCACCTCCCTGGCAACCCGAGCCGAGAATTAGTACAAGGGCCCGGTTTCTTCTCAGCAATACTCTGAGCTGCACAAGAACAAGGCATTCAAATGTGCACTTGTGAAATACCATCCTCACCCCACATTTGCATGAAAATACCAGACCTATTTAAGTGACAACGACACTGAAGTGTAAAGCAAATTACATAACCGGCTATTTCCCTCAGCTGACACACCAGAGACACCTTCATTTCCAAAGCAAGTCTGCATTTGCTGCACAGCATTTGGAAGGATTTTCTTCTTTTTAAACCAGATACTACAGCGTTTTAGGCATATACTGCTTTCACATGCCGAAAAAATAAAACTCAATTATCTAAATTTTTTATCTTAGCAGAATCTACCATTTCAAAGTGCAGTCAGCCTCCCTCTAGCAAAACCACTGCATAGAGTCAGGAGTTCTATATAGCAGGAAGTGAAGAAAAACTCCCAGCTGATACACAGCCATGAAATTCCCTCCTGTACGTCCCCCTGCCCTGCCACCGCAGCAGGGATCACACGGCTGATTCGGTCATCTACTGCACAAATGCCTCTGTTTCATTTGTTTCATTTCTACCGAGGATTGCCATGGTTCCCTAGTACAACGCACAAGGTCTTTCTGAAAATGCCAGCATACAGCCACAGATTACAGACTGGATCTTACCACTGCAAATCCCCAGCCTTCCCAGGGGCGCCGACAGAAATCACTGCGGGCTCATGGCAACCCTCCACCCTTCCCCACCAGGAGACCTGAGTTCTCAGCAGGTCACAACAAGGTAACTATAGCCTCATTTCATATTTGCTGGCTGTTGCGGCTGCCTTTTAGAATGCAGCAACAGCAAAATCATGCTTCAGAGAGCCCAGCACATGGTGATGTGAGCTAGACAACTGGGAGGTATGGGAGCTCAGTCCCATCCTGGCCACAGCACCCTCCTGGAAGCACTGGCCCACACCACCCCTCCCAGCAGAAACATCCCATCAGTCAGCGTGGCGTGGCCTCCACAGGTCCATCACTCAGCCCCAGGGCAGGTCTTTCCACTGGCCAGCCCACAGTACACACCTGGCCCTACAACACGCCCTGCTGGACCCCGGGCCACAGTGTGAAACACCCAAGCAGAGCAGCAGAGCCAGGGATGCCCCAGGAAAAGCCCTCCCCAGCGCCTGGGGGCTGTCACGCTGAGCACTCCATTCCAGCTACACACAAGCAACACAAACAACCATTTCTTTGGCTCATCAGGTATTCAAAGCTTTCCATTACTATATCAAGCCAAAGATTTTCCACTAGATAAACCCTCTTTTAGCCATGTGACAAAATTCCCAAAGTCTGACTTCCTCTAAGTCTCGTGAGGATGACACAGTAAGTGAAAGCCTCTTTGGCTACTAATTAAGCTATGAATAAGCTTGCTCAGACTCTGGTATGGATTCTGGTTTTTGAAGCCTCACTGAAGGTGTCAGTGCTACCAGAAAGGGTGGGGGATTCAGTTTTGTTTTACATCAGCTGCACTTTCCTCATGAAGCGAGAGAGCAAAGGGAGGTTGTGACAGAGCTGATGTGAAGTTGACAGCTCTTCAGCTACCAGGGAAGATGGCAGAGGCAACAGCAGCTCCATCCCCATCTCTCCCTCATCCCTTGCTGCTGGAGCTGCCTTTGTGGTGGCTGCAGCAGCATGTGCAGGCTGAGCTCATGTTCTGATGCCTGAACCGAACATGGCCACACCATCTTCTCCGCTCTTGAGCTATTATGGGAAACCACTTTCAAATGCACCATGAGCCTCACCAGGGCTGTGACATTATCCATGTCCAACAGCCTTGGCATCTCCTTGCATATGCAACGGACCAGTCAGGATGCACTTCACTACTTCACCTTCCTGAAGTGGCCTGTATTGAAAATAACCCCGAAACAACTGCTCCATTGACCAGATCTGCACCAGCGTTTTCCGTATTCCCGCACCCCACAGAGCGGCTTCTGCCACCTGCAGCACCGCGAACGCCCTCAGGGGCTGAGGAAGCCGATCTCGAACCGCGGCCGCCGCCCGCATCCCGCCGGCTCCGGCGAGCTCCGCATCTCTCCGGTCCCGCGGGCTCCGCTGCGGTGGGGAAGGGCTTGCGGGAGGATCGGGACTCCCCTTGCTCCCGGGGCCGGAGGAGCGAAGGCGCAGGAGCTCCCGGCGCCCCGGCTGAGCCCCGCTCCGCCGAGGGAGCGGCCCGGCCCGGGGGAGCCCACCCGCGACTCCCGGCGCTGCTGAGTCACCGCAGCGGCTCCGCCGCGCCCGCACCGCGCCCGCGGGGCCGCCGCCGCGGGGCTGAGCAGCCCGGGCCGGGCAGCGGCGCCGCTCCCGGGACAGCCGCGGCCCCGGGGCTCGCCGAGCCGCGGCGGAGGCGCGGAGCGATGCGCGGCGGTGCGGGCGGGCGCCGGGGCCGCTGCGGGGCGGCCTCACCTGCTGCGGGCGGGCCGGGGGCTGCGGGCCGGGCTCACC
>QUSF01000232.1:25935-62919 GCA_003676055.1 Chloebia gouldiae | reverse complement strand
GGACACGGACACGGACACGGACACGGACACGGACACGGACACGGACACCGACACGGACACGGACACGGACACCGACACGGACACGGACACGGACACGGACACGGACACCGACACCTTCCTGGCGGCGCGGCGGCGTGTCCGTGGCGCGGTCCCCCGCGAGTGTCGCTCGCGGTGCCGCTGGCTCCTCCCGCCGCCACCGGGGGCCCGGCCCGGCCGGTTCCTCGGCTCCGCCGCCCCCGGCTCCTCTCCTCCGCAGGCTGGTGCCGCCGGGCCGGCGGCTGCTCGGTCCCTGCGCTCCGCTGCCCCAGGTAGGCGCCTGCCCGGTCCTGCTGCGCGGAGCGGGCTCCGATCCGCTGTCCCTGGCGGGGTTGGGCGGGGGGCGAGGGGAGGAGGTCTCCCCGCGCCCGCAGTGCGTTTGGGCTGGGGGCCGCGGTGCCGGAGACCTGGCTGCGAGGAGAACCGACGCCCACAGCTCCGCAGGAGACGCCCCGTGCGCTGATGGTGAAACTCGGGGCGCGTCCCCTCGTCCTTCCCGAACGCCGCTGTGGCCGCGAGGGAGTTCAGGGTCGGCGTTGGCTCCTCTGGGACCGAAGCTGAGGGTGATGTCCCCCCGGGCCGTGTCACCGCCCAGTCCCAGCTCCTCGGCGGAGCAGGGCTCGGGTAGCGCAGAGGCGGTGAGAGAAATTGTCCGTGGACCCTTGGAGGTAGCCGTCCCCTTCCAGGGCTTCGGCAGCCCCCATCAGGGATGGCTCCGCTGGCGCTGCCGGTGCCCATGGTTCTGCTGAGCCGCCAGCCCTTCCCTCAGCCCTTCCCTGGTCCTGATCGCCGCGCTCCCGTCCCCCTCAGAGCGCATCCCGCCGGCCGCGCGGCTGCGAACCCCGCACGGGGCTGCGTTCCTCGGTTTTGCGTGGGGTTTCCGTGAATCTGTTGGGACTGGGGCGCGCTCGGCCAAGGGCGGGTGTGCTGCGGACTCGGGGCTGGCAGCCGGGCCTGCCCAGCAGCGCCTTCCCGTAAAATCCCCGGGAGAGCTGCGAGGGGAGCTGCGGCCGCCGCTGGTGGAACGAGGGTCCGACTGAGCATGATGTTAGCGTGGAAGCACTAGTAAATTTGGTTCGAGGAAAAGTCATGGTTTTAATAGCTTTGTGACTTTGCAGCGTGAAACAGTAAAAGATTTATCATTTCCACCCCCCGGCTACACTTTGTAAAGGTGCAAATCCTTGTAATTATTACTCAGGCTAGCTTAACTTCAAGGAATATCTGCACTCCTCCCTCAGAGCTTGTATGTATTGATGTATTTTCAAAAATGAATTTGGCTCCAAACTGCTGTGCAAGGAAGTTTCCTTGGGAACCTGTGATATGGAAACCTGATTTATGGCTGTTGCATCTGCAGGTCTATTTTTATTCTGAAGAGTAAGTTTTGGGGCTCAAAAATAGTTACTGCTGTGGCTTTGTTTGAAATTGAAGGCTCAGTCTCTTCCTGACAGAAGCACTGATGGGAATTGTAAACTTTCGCTGCTTCATTTGTTTTATTGCTGGATCTTGTTTCAGTTCTGAGATGGGAAATTAAGATTTTTTTTGATTAGCTGGAGAAAAGGAGCTGGTGGGGTAACTCATTGTAAACCATGACAGTCCCAGTTCCCAGTAATTCTCTTTTCTCCAACATCTTTCTTATGATTCCTCCTTTTTCCACTTCAGTGCCATAATCTTGTTAATTTAAAGAAGTAGTTAGTCGGCATCTCCAAAGTGTAGATCTGAGAAAATGTTCAGTGAACATAAGAATGCCCTGGAGAATGCTCTGGACTGGATCCAGTCCAGATCTTGCTGCACTGGTCCTCCCTCATTTTGTTCTTTTAACAGCTTGTACTTGAAACAAGGAATAAAGTTGTCACAGGGATATCAGTATCAAAAACAAGCACATAAAGGTGTATTGCATGTGAATGCTTAAAAATATAGTGGCTGCTGTACCTTACAGAGAGTGTTCAGGCTCTCTCAAGTGTCAGTAAACTCTACAGAGTTCTACAATTCAGTATTCCTATACATATCAGGAGAGACTGGAAAATTTCTGTGATCCCTGCTAATGAACAGACCTGTCCCTTTGCAGTGGGAGAGGAAATCCAAGCAGTGCAGCCAGCATCAAGCCAGAAATCAGGTTTGCTGTTCTGTTCATCCTTCATATCCAAAAAAAAAATCTGAAGAACCTAAGTGGAAACTATATCCTGATTTTACTTGGAATCTTGTCATTAAAAATACCAGAATGGTAGGGTTTTTTCCCCAAATTAAAGACTTGTGTAACAGTTTAAATCAAAAGGCTGACACTGTGAGTTTCTTCTTCCATAGCTTTTACCCTTCAACATGACCTCATTAGTCAAAAGTGGCTTTTGGGTTTATCTAGCCAAGTCAGTATGTCCATTTATTTTCAATATTGGCCTCACTACAATTAGTCACCCCTGAAGCTACAAAATACAGGCTGGATGATACAGAAAACATGAGCCAGATCCTTAGATCTTCGGGTCTGCAGGTCTGTTCCTACCCTTCCTGAAGTGGGCAGCAGTCCTGATCTGAGTCACAAGGTTATGGTTGTTACTGGCTTCTCTAGTGAGCTCCATTGCAATGTGCTTTTTCCTGACAGGCAGTCTTGTCCTCAGAGCAGAGAACCTCCCGTGTGACATTTGTAAGCTGTAAATGATGAACTTTTGCTTCCTGCCTTCTGCAGGATGCATCAGCAGGACACTGCCAAGGTCTGGCAGGATTGACCCACAGTGGAACTGTCCCAGAGGCTGCGAGTGTGGGAGCAGAACCCAGAGGAGTAGAGGGTGCTGAGCCTGGGTTGAGCACACCATGGGGGCAAACACCTCCAGCAAGTCACCACCCTTTGATGGGAATGAGGATGGTAAGAACCTTTCCCGTTGTTGTCTGGGGCTGCAGAGTCCTCTGGTGCAGCCTGACTGTGAGGGTGGCAGCCAGCACCTGTGCTAAGGCTGCCAGTGCCTGGGTGTCCCAGGTGAGCAGAGCTGTGTGCAGGTCAGCAGGAGCAGCAGCAGTGTGCCAGTGGTCCCTGCAGAGCTCAGGTCTGGCGTTGGGGTCCCTTTTACCTCCCCTCCCAGCAGCTCTGAAAGCAAAACTGTCAGCAGAGGTTTGGTGTTGAGGAGTCCTTGGGACCCTGCCAGCCACTCGGAGGCAGGGACAAAACACTGCAGCTCTGGAGGCTGGAGAGGTCTATCCTGGAGGTCCCAGTGTAGGGAGGAGTGCTAGGAAGTATGGTGGGGGGTGACTGGAGCCATGGATGTTCCCATGGGTGTTCGTGGTGGCTGCCCAGCTGGGCAGGACTGCCTGCAGGCACTGGGAGGCCAAGCCTGCAGGTTGGGTTGGCTGGAAAAGGAGTTGGAAAACTACAGCTGGGAACAGTATTGGAGGCCAGGGTCCCTGTGCTGCCAAGATTACAGAGACAGTCATTAAAAGATTGCTCCATAAATATATTTGCTGTTGCATGAGTCAGCTTGCTGACTGCCATATGGGCTTTCACCTAGGTACAACAACAATATGCATATGGAGATAAACACAAATACATAGTGATGAACACAAATGCATAGTAATAAACATAAAACATACCAAGAGCTGGATACCCCATCAGCTGCTGCTGCCAGTCTGCAGCTGCTCAGCAAAACCAGCGTCAGTTTCCAAATTATTAATGCAACTGCTTACAGTTTTTCTTTGGTTTTCACATTTTTTCCATTTCTGTAGTGCAAAAGAAATCCGTGCTGTGAAGTTCTCTTGAAGATTTTATTCCTGGTGCATCTAAATATTCAGTATTGGCATTTCTCATAAGCAACCGCTTACGCTTGCTTGGGCTAATGAGCAGTTCTGTTCCTGACCACCTTCCTCAGGGTGGTGTGGGATTTTCTTGGGAGTGGCTGGTCTCTGCTGGGTCTCTCTCTGGGTTCAGTGCTCACACAGCACCAGATTTTGTGACTGAGAAACACAATGCCAGGAAAGGCCCTGTCCTGATCGTGTTGGGTGGTTCATTGTCAGTTTGTTAGGTTTCAGTGGGCTCAGGCCACTCTTGCAAGCTGACACAGTGTGCAGACTACTGCAGTTCAGTTTCCATGGCCCTGCACAAATTTAAAAAGTGGTAGTGCATTTTTTCACTAATAAGTCATGTTTTAATACACTGAGGGGAGAGAAACCCAGCTGAAACAGAGATGTCCCCTAGGGAATTTTCCATTATCTTGCAAATTGGTGACCAAAGGCTATATCACCCTAGATGTCACAATCTTGTCCTCATTCTGATTTCAATTAAAATTAAATTTCAATTTCAATTAAAATTGTAATTACTTAGGAGCTTCTGGGTACAGTAGGAAAAAAACACTGTTCCATGGCACGGGCAAATCCCTCCCCCAGGCAGCAGGTGGTGGGCACTGATCCCATCTCTGCAGCTGTGCCACAGGGACACTTTTCCTTTGGGACCCATGAGGGTCAGTGGAACAGTATGAGTTGTGTAAGTGCTCTAGCATCAATGCTAACAATTATTGCATATTTTTCCAAATTGCTGTTGCTATAATTTCACTATTTTTTGTAGCACCACAATTTCTGTTTGGAGTTCTTAAAGGGCTCTGTCTACCTTCAGCTGAAGGGGGGTGACAGGATTATTTTTCTCTCAGCATTTCCTCTGAGCAGACAGTTGTGGATAATAAGCAAGTGAAATGAAAATAGAATAACCAGACAGAAGATCCAAGGCTACAAGGTGATCAGTGTAGTCAAGATGACACCATACAGGAAGCCAGATTTTGTTTGTGCTGATCCACAAGGCAGAAAGGGCAGAAAGGTGTGGGAAGTGTCCCAGGAGATGGCAGCTATATGTTCCCCCCAGCTGCCCAAGTTTGCTGCAAGGTAAAGAAGAAATAGGTAGTAGGTGAGGACAGTGGTGGGTTGAGAAGGACTCACATCAGTCTGTGGGCCTTTGCCAGTGTCCTCTGCAGCCCACCAGCAGCTGTTCTGGTTAAATCACTCTTGGACCAAGCAGAGCATCAGCTTGGTCCAAGGGTAGACCATCACCTCATCTCTGCTTGCAGGTGATAAGCATCTTCACTCTCCCTTTTTATTCTGCAGGTATCCACCACCCTTTCTCCCAGATGGTCTCACGGGTAAACAGACCTGTTTAAACTCAATCAGCATCTTCTATTTACTTTGATATTTACAGCTGTTCCAGGTTTGAGAAGGGACATCTGTGCCTAAAAGCTTGTGTTCCTTCCAAGTGCTGTAACTGGTCACTGTCACCTTTGCTATGATTAGACTGTGCCATCATACCTGCAAAGGTAATGGCAATATCTCCACATGATATAAGGGTTTTATGGAGTCAGCTTTGCATTTGGTCTCAGCAGGAGCAAGCTGAGGCTCATATCTCTAACAGAGAGTGCAGGAGGGCAGAGTGAGAATGTTCACTTAGTGATCTCCTTCCTGATCTGCCATTGACAGAGGCTGACCTAAGGAACTTGCCTTTGAGGCGGAACCATAGAGGGAAAAAAAGCCCTGTTAAACACACCAAGTTTAAACAAAACCCAAATCTTCAAAAGGAACAGAATATTTCTGGGGTATCCCTCATTTTTCTCAGCTCATATGGATAAAAAGTAGAAATAACATATTGTCAAATGTTTGCTCAGCCATTTAATATTGAAATGTTGCTCTTTCTTGCAGTTACCTTTGACCATTTTGAGATTTTACGAGCTATTGGGAAGGGCAGCTTTGGAAAAGTGAGTGTTTTGGAAACTAATCACCATGTGGGCAGCTGGAGATATAAGTGGGTGGAAACAGAGGAGTTGAAGGCTCACATGAGAGTACAGAACCAAAGCCCATGAACTATCAGTGAGCCTTGGCCTTCAATTCCTGGTAATCAGAAAGGAATCAGAGCCCAAATCCTTATCCATTCTGTAGCCATAAATCAAAGCCCAGTACCCCTTAAACAAAGCCCAAGATTACCTGTGAACTGAGTAACACTTCTCAGGAAAGTGAGGATCAGGTGCTGGTCCCAGTGTTTGACCTGTAGTTCCACGGTGGAGGGGGCTCTTCCCAACAGGAACTAGTGTGGGAGGAATGGACATGATGGTTAGTGAATCACATTAAATAAAATGTTGACTCCTCTGTGATTCCCTGTCTCCCATGTTGTGATGATAAATTCCTTCCTCTCATATTCCCCCAACAATTTATCTTTGGGTGAAATTCCCAAGAGATTCCCAGGCAGTGTCCAGTGTTGCAGCACTGATGGATAGAGCTGTGCCCTGGCAGTGTCAGCACTGCCAAAGCTGCTGGAAAACACTCATGTCACTGGGTTTTACATACCCAAATTTGCTGACAAATCCTCTCTGTTTTATCCCCTGATTGCTCTCTTAGGTCTGTGTGGTGCAAAAGACTGACACCAAGAAGATGTACGCCATGAAATACATGAACAAACAGAAGTGTGTGGAGCGTAATGAAGTGAGAAATGTTTTCAAGGAGCTGCAGATTATGCAGGGCCTGGAACACCCTTTCTTGGTTAATTTATGGTAAGAGGTGGTGCCTTGGCTCACTGGTTGAGTCAATTACAGACACTTTTGAGATCAGACCCTCCTCATCTGATTCAAGCCTGTCTTGGGAGCAACTGGTGTGTTCCACTGACTGGGGCTCTTGTTTCAGTGGAATCCTGTTTAGTTAAGCAGTTATCTCCCTTGTCCCACACAAGAGAGTTT
Source organism: Chloebia gouldiae (assembly GCA_003676055.1). Lineage (NCBI taxonomy): Eukaryota > Metazoa > Chordata > Aves > Passeriformes > Passeridae > Chloebia > Chloebia gouldiae. Next base: position 56,200 of record QUSF01000232.1, on the reverse strand, counting down.
ATTCATGTGTCCCTTTGCAGTGTCCCCCAGGCAGGTAATGGCTATCACCATAACCCCACCTGTATTTAAAGGAGCTCTTTGCAATCACCAGCAACTTCTGGCAGCATGGGATTGATGGCCGGGCAGGGCTCTTTGCTGGGTGTCCCTTGACATTTCTTTCTTCTTAACTTTATTAGAACACCAGTAACATTCCAAGGGGTGTGAGCTCTCATATTGCATGATAAAGTGGCCAATATCCTGTAGTTTCAGTATTCCTCTAGGGTCATAGGTAATTACATTTATTGGAAATTGGATTTATTTTTAAAATAAAGTAGAAATTATCAATGCTAAACACACACACACACTCAAAAAAGTCTGTAAGACACTGAAGATCAAAAATATTTGAATGATTCTTCCTTTTTGTAATCTCCTGTAACCTGAGTGCAGTTCAGTGAACTCTTGGTATTTTGCTGCTGTTGCCATTTAGAGTGGTTCGTATAGGGGTACAAATGGTAAAGGTGCAGCTACACCTCCCACATAATATCTCCAAACTTGCCTTTCCTGCTTGAACACAAAGCTCCAGGCAAAGCTGACTCAGCAGCTGAAAGCTGACCAGTGTGTCTATGTAGAGATCTGTACAGAGCAAACCATCCAAGTGTCCCTGCCTCTGTTCTTGCCATGCCATCCTTGGCTTCAGGATGCCTTTAGCATTCCTGTGTCTTTCCTGCACTCTGGGTGATTCACAGACTACAAGCTTTGTGTGGAGCAGTGGTCTGGCCTGTGATGTTGGTCATCACATCAAGCAGTCAGTGTGTTGATAAGGAAGAGGCCACGAGGAAAGGGCTCATAGTTGCTTGTCAGCCCCTCTCAGAGAGACACTGTCCATCAAATGAGATGACTTGTGGAGGACCAGCAGAGACCAGCTGCACCCCTGTTGTGCTGAGCACATGGGGCCGCTGACAGAGGGACCTCCAGTGCTGGGGTCAGCTCCAGGCTCCTCTGTGCTGCTCCTGGGGTCACTTCCTGCTGGTGCTCAGAGAAGGCAGAATGCCCACCCTGAGCTGTTCATACGATCTGTTCCGACTCTGTTATGGATCTGAGACTAAATTACTGTTGTCACAAGTGTGAAAACAGTGGGAAATGGAACATGGAAAGGTCATGAAATTTGGAGTGAAACATTCCAAGAAATTATGAGTATTCCCAGAGGTACCACATGTTCCTTTATTACCTGTCATTTTTCAATGCTACTGTCCTTGAACCATGTGTGTGCTGTTCTAGGTACTCATTCCAGGATGAAGAGGATATGTTCATGGTGGTCGACCTGCTGCTTGGAGGGGACCTGCGCTACCATCTCCAACAGAATGTGCGGTTCCAAGAGGGAACTGTGAAACTCTTCATCTGTGAGCTGGTGTTGGCCCTTGACTACTTGCAGAGCAGGCACATCATCCACAGGTCAGCCAGGCCACAGACTGTGCTGTGGGCAGGCTTGTTCCTCCTTGATATGAAACAACAAATTGAAACTTAAGCGATAAACAACATATCCTCCCATGTGTATTTGCTTTTATGTGAAACACAAGGCTTCCCCCAGAAAAGTATTTTATATACAGCAGAGACAGGGTAGCTGTGAAATAGCACATTTGATTGCCCACTGATCCTGCAAAAATTTGTCTTGGATAGGTTTTAATTAGATGTAACTTATTCATATCCATCCTCATCCAGGGAGAGTAGGTGTCAGCACTCAGAACTCCTGTGTTCATCCTTGAAGGTGTCTCCCTTTGCCCCCCTCCTCTGTATTGCACCAAAATATAAGGACTGGGCCCAAACACAACTTTTTCCTGTATGAGGTAAATCCCTTTTTAGAAGTGCTGAGAGTTTCTTTTTGGCTGCCATAATTTCTCATGGCCAGTGGAAAAAAATGCATGAGATCTTCCCATACCTTTGAAAGCCTGCAGAATAGCAGAGGAGGCAGAGGTTTCCCTGTCTGGGGAGCAGGGTTTGGCTGTGGATGGACAAACACGTGGCTCTTCTGCTGGTGTCACGGGCAGCGCAGAGCTCAGGGACCCAAGCCTTTAACCAAGTTAGCTGCTGTCAGGGAGGGTCTATGAGGGTCAGTAACTGCAGGGAGAAGGTCACATCATGTAGAAATACCCCTCCAGATAAGCATTCTTGTGCAGTATAAGAATTCAGCATGGAAAGTGTAAAATTGAAATGGTCTTGGTTGTCAGTGGGGAAGGCACACACTGGTGAGGAGCTGGTGAGGGTGAGTGTCTGTTCCTGACAGTGTCCAGCTGCCACGTCCCGTGTGAGGGCAGAATGACCCCTTGCCTGTCCCTGCAGCCACAGGAGCCCAGAGCAGTTCTGCTCTGCTGCAGTCAGGGCCAGGCTCAGGGGACAGCTCCCACCTCCTCGGGGACTCCTCTTCCATACGGCTTCTTTTGTGCTTTGCTGCATGGATCTTTGCCCCAATGTGAATAGGAGTGGGAGAAACTGCAGGTGAGCTTGCAGTCTGCTTTTCACACCGCTGCATGTGTTTAAGGTAAATCAAGTACAACAAAACATGTATGGCAGGCTGTAAAATTTGCAAGTTATTTAATTAAAACTGTAATGCAAGTTGTTTAATTAACACGGTAACCCATTGGGATAGTATTTGATTGATAAAGTGATTCAGCTGAGGCAATAACACTGCAACAGCTGTAACTGGGAACATCAGCAGACAGGGAAGCAATGGCTTTGTTTGGCTGAACAAAGCTGTGCAGAGACAGCAAACTCAGACTGTAATTATTTCCCACCTAGATGTAAAAGAAAGGGAAATATTAATATATTTTAGCTTAGGAAATTATATAACCAGCTTATAAAAAATAAATATACAAATGAACAATAACCAGAATTATGTCTGGTATTTGCATCCTGAGAATGATCTTACTGTGTTGGTGTAATTTCAGAGGCTGTATGCCAGACTGAGGGAGATGAGAAACAGCCACACTAGAAATTAAAAAGTAATAACTTTTTTTTAAAAAATTGAAACTGTTCCACTGTGCTTAGGGAGGAAAACCAGCTGCTTACCTGACACTGCCCTGTGCTCTGCTAATGATGCCTGCCCCTGGGATGGGACCAGGAAGGGAACCAGTGTTTATAACCCACTGGAAGTTGTTTGGGTAACAAGATACCAGAAGACTGTGAGCTATTAAATGACAATTAGATATATTGTGGGGCTTGGAGAACTGAAACTGTATCCTAATGATTGAATTTTTAAAGATAAAACCCTAGACTTGTTAATTTCTTCACTTGTTGCTCCTGGGCCTGGTGGGGAGCACCAGTTGGCACAGGGTGCCTGCCTCCTGGCTGGGACCTTTTCCCTGGGGCATCAGCTGGCCAGGTGCTCAAAGGGGACTGGTGTAATGAGCTCATTAAAGCCAGGTAATGGCTTGTAAAGTCACTCAGGTGGACACTGTGGCAGTATCAGGTGTACGTTTTCTCCTTTCAGTTAAAAGTGTTTCCTTACAGCATTGCTATACAAATTATTTTGTGGGGTCCTTTTACTTAGGAATAAAACCTGTGGGTAATGTGTTTGTATCTAGAACAAAGATATTAAAATATTTTGTACTGGGGACCCCTTCTCATCCAGTATTGAAATTGATTGAAAAGTAACAGGAGGAAAACGACAAAAAGACTCTAACTTAACTGTAGGTGGTCTTATCTGAGTGCTGCTCACCCAAACCCTGCAGCCTGGCAGCGTACCCAGGGCTGCTGGTGCGGATTGATTGATTGATTGATTGATTGTCACTCTCTGATGCCCGAATCAAACGGGAATATCGGAGCTGAGGAGCCCGAGGCTCTGAGGGTGCAGTGATCTTTACTTTGGTCTCTGCCAGTGTCCCAGAGCCTGGCTTTCCTGCGGTGCCAGCAGCCAAGCTCCCTGTCCCCTTTCTAGGCTAATGGCTGTCTCTCCTCTGCTTTGTTTCTCAGAGATATCAAGCCCGACAACATTTTACTGGATGAGCACGGTAAGTGCCAGTGCTCTGTGGTCATGCACATGTACAGAAGCAGTCAGAGGCAGGAGACAAGCTGCAGTCTCGTGCTTGCTGGTGCCATCCTTTGCTGTCCCTCCACCCAGCTGGGAGCAGGATCATCCCATCCTTTTGTGCTCCACTTGCTATCTCTTGCTTTTTGAGCAGCAGTGTCTTGTACCTTCGGTGCACTGGGCACCCTGTGATGCTCTGGTGTTTCTGGGGTTGCCTTGGTGTTTTAGCCAACACCTCCTTTGGCTGACAGACTTGATGGTGTCCCTACAAGGCACTGGCAGGGACCATATGTTTGGTGCTGCTTGGGGTCAGTAGCCCAGAACACCTGATTTTAACATTTTCTTGGTTCCTGTTTAAAACTTACTAAAAATGCATCATTTGAAGGGCAATGCTTGTGTCACTGCAGGGTTTGTGCACAAACAGAATTAATTATGGTGCAATGGGTAAGCCTTGGTCACGTATTTTCTTTTTCCTTGAGCATTTGGCTTGGGGAGGGAGCTCTGAAGAGGATTAGGGGCTAGGTACATTATAAATGTTGCTATTGGTTTTTCTATAGTTTTCTTAGGCAAAACTCTTGACTATATTCTTGCATAGATCTCACAGTGAAGGGTTGTGTGATATTAATTTGTAATCATTAGTGAAACACTTTTTTAGTTCATATTTTTTTAAAAAGCCGAGTACTGTCCTGTTGTAAGAAATGTTCATTAGCAGCTAGAGCAAGGTGCTTGAAGAGAAAAGGTCAGTGCAGGGAGGAGGCATACCTGCATTGGTTATGACTTCGGAGGCTGTAGCAGAGATGCTGCAGCTCCCGAGGGAGGCACTGCCTGGCTGTGACAGGGTGTGTGTGACCAAGGTTGCCTGGCAGCACCGAGCCCAGGCTCGGCCGTTTGCATATGGCCTCTAAGTTCAGAGCACTGGTTGATTATTTATTTAGGAGCTGGCAGCAAAGTGGCTTTGCCTTCAGGTGCTGGAGCCCCTGTCCTGCCTCGCTCCATCTTTCTCTGGCTGCTGTCCCCTGCACAGACTGTGGAGAGCCCTGTCCCCCCTGAAGTGTCGGGACCTGGCACTGCCGGGGCTCCGCGCTGCCCATCTTGTGTTGGACTGCTTCTGGTCAGCCCTCGCTGCTGGATGCTTTGGGGACCCTTCACCATTCTCCCCGAACTCTTGCACTCAGACTGGGGTGACACAGCTTCCTGAGAGGAGCTGGGATCACCATGGCCATGGGAATGTAGGTCAGCACTCCCTGAAAAGAGAAAAAAAGAGGAAAAGGCTCTGTTCATCTCTGCAGCTGCATTCAGCCCAGGAAGACAGAACATACTAACTTTTATAATGATGCTACAATTCGGGATGAATTTTGAGTCTATTCTCTGTTCAGTGATTTTTTTAACTCTCTCTTGCAGAGGTTTCAGAGTGTTTTTTCTTTTACCCTTGGCTCCAGTGTCCTTTTGTCTGTGACCTGTAGTATTCCTTTTCTTCATCCATGGCAGCAAAGGTTTGTCTTACATTCCAACAAACCTAGAAAAGCTAAGAAAGTTTTGGACACACACAGAGTTCTTTTTTTTTTTCCCAGACTGACCCTAAGATATAGGAAGACTCAAAACAATCATCACTAAATTACTCTTTGGAAAACTGTTGCATTTTTTGGTTCCCCAGAGGGAAAATAAGAGGATATTTGAAACAAGAGACATCTGCAAGCAGCCTGCAAGCTGAAGTATTTTCTATCAGTACTCCCACCAGATATTTTTTACCTGGAAACTTCTTTCCAATGAGTATTTTACTTTATGTTTCTGATTTCTTGTGTGAAATTAAAGCTAAGCCTGTTACACGTTAGCCTCTGTCTTTCAGGACATGTGCACATCACTGATTTCAATATTGCCACGATGCTGACGAAGGACAGCCCTGTCACCACCATCGCTGGCACGAAGCCCTACATGGGTGAGAGCCAATGGCAGCTACATGTTCTTGCATCTCCATTTTGTGGGCTTGGGTGGACTGCTGTGGTGGGACACAGGTGAAGACATTTTTGGTTAGAGCTGGGGCTCTTTTCTTCCTGATCCACATCAAAACATATACAGTTTGAAGTGAGGAGCACCCTGGAGAGGGGATGCAGGGTGGGGACAGGAGTCCCTCCCCAGAAATGCCTCAGTGCAGCTGGGGAATGTTCGTGTCCTACTTCATGGGGGAGGTGAAGAGATACTTAGGCTCCCTCATGCCTAGGTCGAGTGAATGTCCTTATTCTGGAGCACATTTACCATGAATGGTAGCAGCTCCTGTGTCTGTAAAAGGAGTTTGTTCTTTTTGGGCTTTGGGAGCAGAGAAGCACAGAGAGTTTCATGTGGAGAGGACTGTGGGGCTACTGGGTGGCCCTGGTGCAGGAGCATGGAAGCAGGGGAAGGGCGGGGGTAGGTGCTCTGCGTTGTCCATTTCCAATTGGGATTGCAGCAAGGCAATTTTCTTCCTCCTGTACTTCACAGCACCTGAAATGTTTAGCTCCACAAAACCCACCAGCTACTCCTTTGCCGTGGACTGGTGGTCGCTGGGAGTCACTGCCTACGAGCTGCTCAGAACTCGGGTATGTGTGTGGTTCTGCCCTCGGACACGCTGCTGGGAAGGTTAATGCTTTAGAGCAGAGATGAGATGGCCAACCTGAATTCAAGGCTTTAGGACTTACTGCAGCAGAGGAAGCAGAGATCACATCTTCACCAGGGTTCTTGTGATCAGGGGTAAGAGCTCAGAGAAGCTGCTGCAATACAGAACAGCATGAATGGCAGGACTGTGCATCACGTTGGTTTTTGACTTGATGGCACTGTTTCTAAAGGCAGGAGCAGAAATTCTGTCGTGTGCTCATACTTGATGGCACAGCCGTGGCAAGGTGGTGGCACCTGGGTGGCTGCTCCACAGGAGAAGGGAAGGGAGGCTTTGAGGTCCATCTAGTGCTGGTACATATCAAGCACACTGCACCTGATCTGATCTCACTATTTACAGCTACTATTCTTTAAACATACTTTTAATGTGCTCCTACCTTCTTCCCCCCCAAAATAAGGTAAAAATCTGTGAATCAAAACTTTTGAGATGGAAACACTGCCATTTTAACAGGGAGGTGACTTCACCTGCGCTGTACACTGCATGTGTCACTGTGTCACTCACTGGCTGTACACTGCCTGTTGATGCAGGAGGAGTCCCTGGGGCTCCTCTGCAATGGCTCACCTGTCCCAGTCACATGGCAGTGGCCACAGGGCAAAAGGGACTGTTACTCTGCATCCTGATGCCCACCTGAGGCTGATGACCCTTCCTGGGGCATCCTTTTCTGAGCTGAATTTATTGTTGGGGTATATTTGTCTCCTTCTCACTGGCATTGTCCCCAACATGAGTGAAACACATTTTACAGGGAGTAGCAGGAGTGTTCTAACCACAGCACTATGTGTCACAGCCTTGTAAGATAAAAACACTGACAAGACCAAGAAAATTCCCACTGGCTGATAATTCTGACTTCTGGGGTTTGGTCCTGCCCGTCCTGCTGTTAAATACCCAGTTATTAGGTGTGGTTCTTGCTGACATTTTGTTTTTTTGACTGAGCCATGGTCACAGAGGGAGAGATGTCCCACAGGAGGTTGGGGACTGGACAGTGAGACTGTGTGAAGATTCTGTGCTCTAACCAGATTTATCAAGAAGTCTGAAAAGCAGATAAATTGATGCTTGTCTTGCGGCGTTTCCCACAGAGGCCATACCACATTCGGTCCCACACTTCCACGGCTGAAATCGCTCGCGTGCTCAAGACAGCCGCGGTGACGTACCCGGCGGCGTGGGGCCCGGACACGGTGGCGCTGATCGGGAAGGTGAGGGGCTGGGGAGTGCCCGGTGCTGCTGCCGCCCGCAGCCTCTGCACTGCACGGTGGGGAGCGCTTGCAAAGGTCAGGGCCGGGTCGGTGGCTTTGAGAGCACGCTGGGTGATAAATGTCATCTGCGCCAAGGTGATGGCAGTGAGCAGCGCTGCATCCCGGGCGGGCCGTGGTGACAGCTGCTGCTGCACCTTCTCGAAGGACATGGCAGCCTCGGCTTCCACAGTTTCCTCTATAGCTTTGCACTCTGGAATTAACTGACTTAGAAACAGATATTGATATGTGTCAATAAATTTAATCCAAGAATCACATTTTTTTAATCCTCAAGAAACATTTCTTCCCCTTAACGGAAATATTTGCAAGAAGTGCTGACACTGTTTAAATCTTTTGATGCCATGTGGTTTATGCACCACTGCAATTTTTTTCAATAAAGCTGTTATAAAAATTGCTTCAAAATCATTACTGGAATAATTTTGAAGCTGAAATCCCATTTGAAATGAAGCCATAGCTCCAATAAACAAGGCTATGGCTTTACAGTGGCAACAAAGCTGAGCACTTACACCCTGCATAGCAGCACTGGCAACAAATTTTAGGGAAGTATGTACATAGTTTTCTAATTTCAAGTAAGTGTGGACAATGAAGTAGTACTTCATGTAGCTTTCGACTGTTTTTTTGTTGCAAATAATATATATGAGTATTCTGTAATTTCTCATTAAATAGACGATCAAACATTTTAACAAAAAGAGGCTGTCAATTCTTTGCTGAAACAGAATCATGGTGTATTTTCCAGGAAGAAAATTGCAGAACATCTCCATTTGTTGAAAATTCAATGAAGCCAGTATTTCATTAAGCCTAACAGTAGCACAGGAATATTTGCTGCAGATGTCCTCTGTGTTGCTAGCTGGCAGTTTTTTCTGGACCACAGAAGGCTGCAAGTCATGGAGGCTCCCTTGTGAATAAATAATACAATGTCACAATTATTTAAATTTCCCAGTGTTCCTTTGCATCTGGTTTAACAGCCATATGTATTATATATGAAGCCAACTGTGGCTCCCTCCTGGCTCAGCCATCCCCCGTGGATTTCTGTATTTTTCCCGGCCCAGGCAGATGTTTGTCCTCGCAGAGCCGCAGCACCGGCGCTGGGCTGGAGTCCAGAGCTCTGCAGAGGGAGCTGGGCACTGGGGACAGTGCTTGCAACTGGCTGCATGCCAGCACGAGCAGGGCTGTGCGGGTCACCTTGCCTATGAATTCCCCAACCGGTTTGGGTCATCTGGTTTTCCTGCTGAATTTTAGGAGTGCAAGGTGTCAGGAGTTTGTGCAATGTATAATCCTTGAACAGAGACCACTTCAACCCTTTCCTTCCACACAAGTAATTCCTACAGCAATGTTAAAAAATTATGAAAATAAGCAGTGTGAAGGCATACTTTCACACTGGAATATTATTTTAGTAGAGTGAGAAAAGAGGATGTTTTACTGATCCAGTATTAAAAGCAGAACACAAACACTTGAGTGGATCTCCCCATTCCAAACAAATGCTTGTTTTAACATTGGACAAATTGTTTAATGCCACTGTACTGCCACATTGCCTGCTCCTACATGTAGAAAAAATTAATTTGTAATAATGGGAATAAACAGAGGCAGAGCTTGTGAGCCTGTCACATGCCCTGGTGCAGGGACTTTGAGCCAGAGCAGGAAAGGCGCTGGTCCAAATGCCAGCAGTGATGCAGGGTCTCTGGCACCATGTGTCCTCAGCCATGCTCCACAGAATGTGTGCCCTGTGCGGATGGTCTCATCTCTTCCCTTTAACTCTTGCTGCAGTTGCTCGAGCTGAACCCCAAGAAACGTTTTTCTCAGCTGAAGGACATCCAGTCCTTCCCATATCTGTCTGATGTGAACTGGGATGCTGTTCTCCAGAAAAGAATAATGCCAGAATTCATTCCCATGGTAAGGCCATTTGAGTGTAAGGGTTCCTCACAGCCAGCACTGGGACATGAGACATTCTGACAAATTTCCACTGAAGCATCAGGTGTCATAAGGGGAAAAGAGAGACCAGGGCAGAACTGTCTCTTCCCTGAGTGTGTCGCAAAGAGTAATGGAGGGAATAATGGAGTAGTGTGCGTGCCCCAAAACTGATATGGCCTGTTTCTAATGCTCCTGGAATTTCTGGCTGCAGAACTGGTGTTACAGCCTGCTGGGCTGTGCAACTGTGTGGGATGGGCAGTGCCTGTGAGCCCTCTCATGTTGACCCATGCTCTGAGCAATGCTGTTCCCCACATCCAAAAATCTAGTGCACCAGGATGGACTCAGCAGCAGCCTGGAGATCACCCACCATCTTATGAGAATTGTTTTCTCCTGCAATGCCTCCCCCAGCAAGCTCATTGTTAATAGCACATATACTACATTTGTGTTTATGTGACTTTTTAAATTGAATTAAAACAGCACATAAGTAACATAACCCTTATGAAGAATAGTCCAACTACTCCAATTGGTTTTCAGCAGAAGTTGGGCAAAACTATGAATATGTGTTAATTGTATATCTGCCCTTGTTGCTGGGTGTCTCTGTGGTGGGTACAATTCTGTATTGCTCGAAGCCCAGTTCCACTGGGCTGTTGTGCTGCTCTCAAAAACGCACAACCCAGCCAGGACACTGTCCTCATCCTCATTGCCACTCCAAAGCAGCCAAAGGGCAGAGTAGAAGCAGGAGCACAAAAGGAGCCACTGTGACTCTTGAATATGGCCCGTAGCTGAAGGGACTGATAAAGTATATCAGGAGTATAGCCAGAGTTCTTGGCTGCATGTGCAATTATAAATAGTGCATATTTTTTTACAAAATTCAGCTCCCAGTTGCAGTCCAGGTTATAAGAGACTCCTTAAGACAGGCTCTGATCACTTAAGGCCACTTCTATCTCCCCTTCAGAAAGGCAGACTTAACTGTGACCCAACCTTTGAACTGGAAGAAATGATCTTGGAATCCAAACCTCTTCACAAAAAAAAAAAGCGCTTGGCTAAGAAGGAGAAAGACACAAGCAAAAGCAACTCATCCCAGGTGAGAGCAAACAGGTACAAGCATGGTCAAGGAGGCTTTTCATTTTTCAGTGACTGCCATCTAGCAAGACCACAGTAAACTGAAGAGAATTTTTTTTTCCATTGCGACCAACTTTATTCCTAAAACTCTCCCAATCTTCCCTGTGGTGAAGGGCAGAATGTGTATGCACTGCTTTACTGCAAGAGGAGAGCCTTAATGCCATTCTCCCCACTGCAGGGCTAAAGATGCTCTGTGCCTAAACATATTGCCATGTGTCATTGAAACTGTCCTTGCAAAGTTTTTCTGTGTAAATTGTGAATTTATTCCCTATCTCTTTTATTTTTCCATTCCAATGTGGAAGGTCAGCCACCTCCAGAAGCACCTGGAAATGCTCCAGAGAGACTTCATTGTTTTCAACAGAGAAAAGTAAGTTTTGATCCAGGGGCAGCAGGAGAAGCACTGGCCCTTGCCAAACCTTTGACAGTTTTTGGGGGCTGAGGGCTGTGGGAGCTGGGTGGAGGGGGCTGTGGGGGCCCTGTGTTGGAGGAGCTTGGGGCACTCAGGGCTGAAGGAGCTGTGCAGTGAGCGGCAGCTCCTGCCAGGCAGTGGGGAGCTCCAAGGCAGATGTACTTCTATGGGATCTTGGCACTACCTGGGCTTTCCCTCACAGCTCAATCATCCTTTTCTATCTCCAAGGGTACGACCCCACCATGACAGCATCCAAGAGACCATGGCAAAAAGTGGAGGTCCACACAGGGAGGACAATCAGAACAACAACCTCTGAGAACAGCTCAGCCCCTGCAGGGGACCTCCTCATGGCACTGGGGCTCACCCTCCCATGCACCTTCACAGTGTCAGGCCACGGACTTGTCCTCTGCTGCTGGAACCCTGCCAGTAGCCCAGGGCACACGGAGAGCTGGGGCACCCCTCCCTCAGCTTTCCCCCCACAGCCGGAGGGTCCCGAGCACGGGGGGAGAGGCTCTGGGGGCTGCCGTGCAATTGGCCACCGGTGGTTAGACTCAGATCCTGTTATGTTGCCTTTCCTGGGGGCAGGAATGGGAGCACAAGACAATGGCTAAGACGGTGCCCACCACGGTGGCCTGGCTGGCAGGTGGCACAGCCCTCGGTGTCACCGTGCAGGCGGCCGCTGCAGTGCGCCCAGGCTGAGCTGCTGTGCTGAGAGGCGCCCGCAGCCGCGCCGCGCCTCAGGGCCCTGCAGAGGTTGGCATTCCCGCATGGATGGGCTCGTGGCTGCTGCCCCAGGGGGAAGAGGTGGCTCCCAGATGCAGGGTCTTCACCAACGCATTGTGACAAAAGTGGCCTTTGCTTACAGACAGCTCCTGCGAACATCCTGTGAGGGTGGGCACAGGAGGCTGGAGATGAGCTCCTTCCTTGGCTGGGAGGAGGCAGCAAAGGTTTCCTGCCCCTTTAGTGCTCTCTCCATGTACCCAGCAGGGCTGGCATGGTGGGTGGCCAGTGGGCAGACAAATGTGGACACCAGGTGGTAACAACCAGGCACTGGTGAATCCAGGTGCTTTACCAGTCTAGCCTGAAAAACACCTTCACCATCATGTCTAAACCACTCCAGCTCACTGAATCTGATGGGGTTTGGCTTCCAAAACCAGAGGGGAATTTGAATGTGTATTTTGAATGCCTGTACCACTGAAATCACACTTGATTTAAGCAGGAACTGTCTTGCTCGTGTGGTCTTTCCAAGACTGAGATTGGCCAAAGCACTGCTACTCTGTTAATGCCAGGAATGATGCTATTATTTAAATGCTTTGAAGGCCTGAGGTTTCACCTCCTTATGTGACATTTTTCCCATTCTTAGCAATGTAGTGAATGTGTGATGAACTCTTTGCCTCCCATTGACCCAAAGGTAAATGTCCTCTCCACCTCATGTGTCTGTGAAGTGGCTTGCAGTCAGTGTCCCAGCATCGAGCAGTGCAGTTCATGTCTAAAGACAAGCTTTAGTTTGCTGCCTTTCATGTTCTGGCCCCTCCTGCAGTGGTGGGGGCAGCTGCTGCAGCCTCGCCACCTCCCTCCGCACCGCCCTGCCTGTGGAGACAGCCCCTGGGAAAGGCCACCCTGTTCTGCCCAGGGAGCTGTAAAGCTGGAGCAGAATTAATTCATCAGTAAGGGGGTGTGGGAGTCCCCAGTGAGTGTCATTGTCATGGGAAAGTCCCCTTTTCCTGCTCAGTCACAGCACACCTTTCCCTGCTCCATCAGAAGGCACCCCAGCTAATGTCACAGCGTGCCCGCTCTCCCCTTCCCCAGCCATGCTGGCTTTCGAGCAACTGCGAGGACTTCGCAGTGGGGTGGGGACTCCGTGTCTCTCTGCCTTTGACTTGTCATTCCCAGGAAGGCTATCCAGAGCACTTCCCACGCTCTCCTTTGATCCTCTGCTCTGTGCCCAGTCCTACAGCAGGTCTGGCGCCAGGCAGCTGCAGGCAGGACTGTGCTGACAGCTGTCCCTGTCTCCTGCACAGCACATCGCTATTGTTGCCTTGCTCTGGTGCAGACAGAGGTTCATAGACCATAAGTGAATTTATCTGGAATCCCAGCTCTGCTTCTCACTAGGGAAAAATCTGCTGCTGCAGAAATACCTCTCCTCTGACTGGTCAGAAAAGCCCCAAAACAACTGAAGTACTTAAATGGAAAGAACATTGCATATTTAAAAACTTTAAAATGTAGAAATTTAAAGATTTCTACAACCATGTCTCTATTCCCCTCTTCCTCTGTACACAGAGGCACAGTCTCAGCTTAATCTCTACCAGGCAACAAGAAAAAGCCTTAATTACTTCATGGAAGAACTTCACAAAGCTTGTAAGCACAGCCTTTCTCCCATGGCACAACTATTATGGCCTGGCCCTTTAAGGATTGTGGCAGAGACAGCTTGTCCTGCCCGAGCTGCAGACATGTAAAAGAAGTATTGCAAGGTCAAATACTAAAGAAGGGAGGAAAAAATGTATTTGTTTAGCATAGCTGAAACTGACCCTTAATTTTTGTAATCTTTAAACAACAATCACTTTTTTCTACATGTTTTGCAACCTTTAAAGGACAGTGCTTGAGGGAAGGGGAGCATTTCACTGACAGGAGTCTACAGAAAACAGCCTCCAAGGCTGTCCAGCCAGGATGACCCCAAAGCCTTGCCCAGACAGTGCCACGTGGAGCTGGTCCCTGTCAACACAGAAGACAGGCACAGCTCTTGCCAGGCAGTCACAGCCCATGGTGGCCAGGCCAGGCTCACAGACTGCATGGACAAACTGAACAGCTGTTACAAATTGCATTGTACTCTTCTGCCAATACCTGTACCTTTGTCTGAGAAGCTACACCAACACCCTGACACGTGCAGCAGCGAGCACTGCCTGGTGTTGTCCCAAGAGGCTGCTGCTGCAGCCCCCTCCAGCCCCAACACCACCCAAACCCCTCTGCCGCCCCAGCCCCGTTCCCTGTGGGTGCAGCTGGGCACTGCCCCTGCCAAGCAGCAGCGGCCTGAGGAAGAGAAGAGCCAACCAACAATAAGAGCTGTTTGAAGGAACAACTTTTTTTTTAATAAAGTGTACAAAGTAGTAAAACTCCTTACACAAGGTGCTGTGACAGCTGTTACAGAGATGATTCAAGCTCCCCCACAGGCTTCATGATGAAACTCCAGAGCATTGGGTGGACATGAAGGAGATGAATGTGACAGACCCACCTCTCCCTACGAGCTCAGTGCACCTGCCCTCCCCATCTGACATCCTGCCTCCGGCCAGACCCTGCCCCCTCACCTGCCTGGCCGGGTCGCCTGCGGGCCGTTCCCACTGTCCCACACCACGGCATCCCACACACGTTCAACACCAATAACATTGAACCCAGCAACCTGTCTGAGCAGCATGCATACAGAGAGGAAGAGCAAAACATAATCCAACCAAACCCACAACAGTAACAACAACAGAACTTTAAGGCTATGCAAAAACAAAATGAAGCAACATCTTTAAAGCTAGGTAGCAAGTAGCATTTGTGAAACATAAGGCTTGAGGCTTATTGATTCTTCAGAACAGGTTTGTTTCTTTTCATTCTTCAACACCAATGTACCATTTTTCTTCCTTTGCTTGAACAGGGATTTTGTTTCCTCCTCAGCCAGGACATTTAGCTCAGGGAGGTGATGTTGGAGCGGCCTCCCGGGGGTGCAACAATGCGCTTGCTTGCTGAGCGCATGCCTTCATCAACCTGGGTACCTGGGACAGGATGAGAAAGTACAAAGGGAATGGGGAAAGTAAAGTTAAGAGCATCTTCTTCACAGGACTGAGCAGTCAGGCAGCCTGGAGTCTTGCCAAGGCCCTCCAGAGGCTATCTACTGCAACCTGCTCCCTCTCCAACTACAGAAGCAATTCAGAGCTGCAGTGGCTTTAAAGTCTCTGCAGACACTTTGTGAACAGACACACACAGCAAGAACAGCATTGGATGCTGTGCTGGCCTCCATGGCCACGATGGCCTCCAGGTAGTCTGCCTGGATACTACTGCAAGGTGCAGCTCCAGCCATGTCCTTTAAGGGACACACAGGATCTTGCCCTGCCATGATCCACACTTGTGCTTACCTTGCTGCAGAGCACCTCTAACTGCCCTCTGCCCCAGGCCAGGGACATATGGCCAGTGGCTCTGCACCGTCCCAGCCTGGCCACCACATGTATTCACCTGACAGGCTGAATCCAGACTGATGGAGATTTCTGACGGGTGGTGTCTGACGTGTGGGGGACTCCCTGGTTGACCCCGCAGGGGTGCCCCCCTTGGGGGTGGTGGTCAGGTCAAACACGGGTCCGTCATACAAGCCCCGGGGCACAGCATGCACCTCTGCCATCTGTCACCAGAGAGAAGAGGACAGCGATACTTCTCTGAGCCCAGGGAACATCATGCTCCAGCTGTGCACCAGCTCCTCAGCCCCCCTGCAGGATGTCACATTGCTGTGTACCATAAGTCCTGCAGGAATTGAGGCCTGGCACAGCCCCACTGCCCTGTAAGGTGTGCAGAGCCAGTGCAACAGGTGATCACCCAGATGCGGTTTATCCTGCACAAATCAGGAAGGAGAAGGCAATTTTGGCCAATCTCTTCATTTTAAAGTGCTTCCCTCCAGACTCCTGCTACAGCAGGACAGGATGAAGAGAGACATTACCACTGCTAACCTTAAGGAGCATCTGTCTTCACCACAGCACACCACTATCACAAAGGGCTTCCTATCCAAGCCTCAGCTATTTTGTACATTCAAAATACACCAGCAATTTGCAGCACTGCTTACAGGGTCCAGCAAGAACAGCAAAGGAAAACCAACCAGTTATTAAGGGCAATTTGGGCTAACAATAACCCAACTGTCTCCTGGCATCCCCACCTCCTCACCTTCCTCCTGGCTTTGATGCGCTTGTAGACGTAGTCAGGGAAAGGGCTGCTGGGCAGGAATCGTCCAGTCCCCTGGGTCACATGCAGGTTGCCATCCTCCAGCATGATCTTCCCCTGGCATATGACAACCAGTGGGGCCCCACGGAGCTCCATCCCCTCAAAGATGTTGTATTCAGCCACCTGCAGCAACCCCAGGATGATGGTCAGGAGGGACACTCAGGACCCCACACCTCACTGCTGTAGTCACCAATGCAGGCAGAAGACACCTCTAAAGCCTCGCATGCTCAGAGGCCTCCTGTAGCTCACTAGCCCATCACAGTAAAAGCCCATCAGAGCTTCCAGTGTGAACCAGGACCTGCTGGTTTGAAGCTCAGTGTGAGGAAGAACTCCCAGAGCAGACAAAGGGTTAGGTTAGGCTTGAGGTAAGGCATGAACAAAGCACTGTGGCAATGGCAGGAAAAATATCTGTGCCTCGAAGAGGAACGAAGGTAAGGAGAAATGTGCGTCTTTCACCTGCATAGGCCAGGGTCAGGAGAAGAATACTCAAGCAGGGTGAAAAAAGCCCTGCATGCCTACATTCAACCCATAGTCACAACAGGCACTGCCTAGAGCCTGGGCTCAAGTCCCTCCTCCTCAGAGCCAAGCAGGACAGTACCAAGCTCCCAGCAGTCAGGCAACCTTTCTACAAAACTACTCACACGCCACCCTCCAGTGTTCACACAGATGAGCAGAGGACTTACAGACTGATGGGTTTTTGCTGTGATGATTTTTACAGCATCAGGATCCCATATAACCAGATCGCTGTCCGAGCCTACTGCTATTCTCCCTTTCCGTGGATACAGGTTGAAGATTTTGGCAGCATTAGTGCTTGTGACAGCCACAAACTGGTTTTCATCCATCTTTCCAGTGGCCTGCACACACGAAAAAAAACAATTAAGTCCATCTATGGGGAAAGGGTGAGTAAGAGCCCTAGGAAGCACCATCCTCACTCCCACACAAGGTGCTGGCTGGCTGGGCCCAAGCTTCTGAGGCTGATCTTACTAACTAGTGCCAGACAGACCAAGAACTGGGGGCACAGTTACAGCTTCTGGATGGTCACCCCAAGCCTGCGACAACCACCTCTCCTGCCCCAGTTTGATTTGACTCTCAAAGCCAGAGAGGGAACAAGTTGGGTGCCCAGCTCTACAGGGCAGTAGCATGAGTATGTGAGATGGCAACCACCTCTTCCCACTCTGCCCCTTCCCTGGTGGGACTCTCACCACTGCCTTGTCCCAGATGACAGACATTCGTTCCTCTATGCCATTGGTTCCCTCTGGGATCGCCGTGAAGTTGTCTTTTCCAATGGCTTTCTGCGCAGTGCTGAAGGTACAGTGAGCACTTCCCGACACCTGCAGATCACCACTGAAGAGGGATGGAACAAACCCACTGTCAGTCATTTTGGAGTCAGACAGCAACAGAGACATGGGGGATATGGATTTCCTCTGGCCACGAGCTCAGGTTTTTTTACTCTGCACCCTCATTTCCACAGTCCCTCAGCCTGAAGACTTCCACCTGACCCAGCCCCTGGGGCAGCTGTGTCACATGGAGGCAAAAGACCTCAGCCATGCTGTGCTACCCACCTGAGCATGGACAGCATCCTGTACAAAAGAAAAGTCAACAGCTCAGGTCCTAGGGAACAAAGTGGTTTTTGTGTCAGGCCAGAAGATGTCCTTTCATCCTGGACACCATTTCTGGCAGTTTGTCAGGTCTGCTTGAGAGAACCCTTCTGCCACACAGGAAGGAAGAGGCCTCTCTGCCCCAGAGCTGTCTCCCGGTCCACAAGCCAGCCCTTGCATTGTGCACTGCCAGCTCCTGCATGCTGAGGGCTAGCACAGTCCTCCCCCACCCCATGAAAGCCTGCTGCAGTGGGATGGAGGGAGTTCAGACTGCCCAGAAGCAGCTCCCTGCAGGAAGCGCAGAAATGCTTCACTGAGGCCTCTTCACCCTCTGCTGAAAGGGGCACCTGGACACATCCTGCTCCTAGGAAAGAGGAAGAGCCAGACAAGGGAGGGCGAGCAGCTGTCCATGGCTCCCTGGAAGTCACCCAGCTGCTGCTCAGTGCTCACATAACACTGGACTGGCAGCAACTGGAAAGTCATTGCTGCCAGGCAAAGGAAAGCAGACCAAGGCAGGCCAGCTCCCAGCACTGCCGGCATGAGCCAAGGGGCCTCAAGCACCTGGACAGTGCAGACATGGTGACTCTCCTCAAGGCTGCAAATCTGCCCTAATCCACTGGTAATCTCCATCTTCCTCTGATCATTTCTGCCATATGTCTGATGAATTGTACAGACAGAGGCCCAGAATGACGACACAACATGCTTCCTGCTGGAGACAAATAAGCCATCCAGTCCAGCTGGAACCTCACAGTCTCTCCTGCTGCAGCCTCAGAGAAAACGGTATGGCAAAGGTGTCAGGACAGACCTATGAGCTGCAGGGACCAAGAATTGCTTGTGTCTTCTTTGAGGTCTGGGCTACATTGGCAGCGGAAGGTAAGGAATAGAAAACCAGTTCAGGAGCTGGGCCCACATTTCCTTGCCACTTGTTAAGACCTGCACCTATATCATACATCCAGTATTTGTTGAGGTATCTCTTGTTCATTGACAAATGAACACCTCATGCAAAATGCAAGGTGAGTTGCATAATCAGACTTCAAATGCACTTGCACTTCTCTTACAGCCAGACACAGCATCTCCACTCTGGCACAACCCAGGTTTATCCTAACGTGCCCTCCTGGACACCTCTTAGTGACTCATTTATAAATGAAAAAACAATCTGTCATCCCAGCCAGATGTGCAGGAGCTGCTTCTGAAGGTCTCTGCTATTGCTCACCTTTATAGGTGTGTGAATATATCTGCTTTCTATTTGACTGGGGTCCCCAGCAGGCTGTCTAGCCTGTAACACTCTCCACATTGGTGCAGTGTCCCACATCATTGTGCAGCATCCTAATCCAAGCATCCATTCCCCACTTCTCCAGCTCAGTGAATCCTTCCGTTGACAAGTGTGTTTTAGCTTGTCCTCATTTCTTTGTCTTCTTCAGAGCCTTTTAAATGGTTCATGATGACTGGTATTTTTCTCATTAGTGATGTTAAGCTTATTGTGTCCTCCCTCCACTCTTGACGATAAACCAACATGGCTTGGAGTCAGAGCCATTTCACTGCTCAGTTTATTATATACCTACAGTGAAGTGGTTCAGGCTGGACTAACCTTTCTTCCCCATCCAGAGTCCACTTTCTCCTAGCAGTACCCCCAGCAGAGCCGTCACTCACCTGGCCAGGAGGGAGTTAAGGTAGTCAGGAGTGGTTGGGTCTGGGCTCAGTGGTGGAGAGACCACAAATGCCGCAGCCTTTGCCCAGTTCTTGCTCCAGTAGTGTGTTCCATCAGTCCCCAGACTGGCTGTGATGGGCTCACCAAACACCACAATGCCTGGAGAAGGGCACAGAAAGAACAGTGTTTTGGTGGAGCCCGGTGACATCCTCCACAGCACTACCAAGAGCCTGCAATGTCCTGAGAATACCCAGACCCATGCCATCACCATAGGGTCCTCCTGCTCAAGGGCACAAATCCTCATGCACCAGAATCCCCCTTCACACCTCCTGGGACAGTGGCACAGAACCCACTGAACAGAGCTGTCCACATGCCTGCACTTGTGGGGCATCTCTGTGCTTCAACACCCCTGACAAATGGAGCTCCCAGCCACCTGAAAAGGCACCCAAGCACTTCCAAGGAGCCAGCATTTCAAATGGAGGCCAGAGCTATACGCAGCAGCTCAACCACATGCATCGAACAAGTATCCTCACTGAGCCCTTCACAGCTGCAAACTGGGGTTTAAAACATTGCTCCTACCTGTGCCCCACATATTATTGTTACCTGATTGTCAACAGGACGTGGCTCCATGTGGCCTACTGCAGTGTCACCCTGCCCTTCACCAGTCAGGCAAACTCCTAAGCTAACCGCTCCCCAGCAGAAGGGGAAGCAGTAGGCAGCACTTGAAGCACAGTGCTGATCTTGGCAAAACAGCCACGAGGCCATGTGAACCACAAAATCCAGCAGCCTGGGGGCAGCAGCAGGGCCAAGTGTAGCCCCAGGTGCCACTCACCTTTTTTTCGGGCTTGTGAAATGAGGTCAGCGGCACTTTTGCTCATCACTTTAGTCACGTAGAGAGGACAGTTGGTCTGGCTGGCAATAGTGATGGCCCGGAAGACAGCTTCTGCTTCCAGCTGGAAGAGAGGATGTCACACAGCTGCAGAGGAGCACTGGCTGGGCAGGGAGGAGCCCCCGTTACTCTCAACACACCACTGATTGCTGCAGACACCTGCGCCCTCGCTTTCACCCTTGACTCCCCCAGGGCAGTTTCTTCAGGGAGACCTGAGGGGGGAAGCTGCCGTCTCCCCAGGGCCTGGCCCAAAGGCAGGCTACAGTAACACAATGCCTGGCACAGGAGCACTGCCTGAACCCTGCTCAGGGGCCAGCAGAGCTGCATCGGCTGGTTCTTTCCACTGCCTGGTTCCAGCTCTCCCGACAGCCCAAGGAGCCCACGGACTGCTGCCCAGCCTGCACAGCTTGCAGGCTGATGCCAAGCGGTGGGAAGGCCCACCCTTTCACAGCACTACCCTGCTCCAGGCTGTCCTACGGTGCAGCAGGTCTAGTCAGATGTCCCCTGTCACCCCCGTGGCAGGGTGCAGAGGGCTGCACACTGGCAGGCTGCTTGTCACTGAGGCTGCCATCCTGTAGTGCAGCTTCTGCTTGCCCCAGCCTGCTGACAGCCACCCCATCTCACACCCTGCTGTTATTGGAGGGTAGATTTCCACCAGGAGGGATATCTTTGGATCATTACATCAGCCTGAGCTCAGCTCCAGAGTTCTCCAAGTGTTTGCTCTACAATTTGGCTTCAAGTGTTGGCTTGAGAGAGTTCAAAACAGAAGCCTTAAAAAGACACAGTGATCCAGCCCCCAGGGCAATGCCTGGGACCATGCCAGTCAAAATGTCCCAGGGCAGAGAAGCAGAGCACTGCATCCAGACACACATGCATTTCTACTCCTCTCATACTTCTGCAGATCTATTGGCTGTACAGTGAAAAGAGGTTTTTTTTCTTCTTAAAGACTCTTTAAATAGAAATTTAAGTGAGAAGTGATTTTTATCACCATACTTATGGGCTGTAGTAGTTGATGGGGTTTAACATGTGGACAGGAGCAAACAGCCATACCCCTCAGAGCAGGTTACAGTCGGGAGCTGCATCATCCTGCCCTGCCAAGTCACCACCATCACCGGCAGAAGAACATACTTTTAACCCCCACTGAGGTCTCTCCAGGACAGAGAAGACCCACAGAGCCACAGACCACTCTCCTAATGCTTTGCCATCTGCCTGCAGGCTTTATGCGGTAGCAGGGTCATTTGTGCTCCACTCCAAGGAGGAGTATGTTCTGGAAGAAGGACACTCCTTATTTTCAAAGGCAATGAGATCTGGATTTGGCTGAACGCATAATATCTACAGCCTTGCACTGTTCTCTTATACTTTCTTTACACTTTAATGGCATTTCAAGATCAAATACCTAACAATGTTTTATTGGCTTTGGATGAGATCTGCACTGCTTATGGTAACAGGACAGTTCTCAAATCTGGACACAACCACAGCTTCCCATAATTGCACTTTAGCTTGCCAGCTCGTGGCAACAGGTTAGAGTCATAAAAATAAGAGGGATTCTGAGCCACTGTGTTTGACACTGAGACTCTTCCCTGTACTGGAAAATGCTTTACACTCTTGTATTTCAGAGGGGAAGTACTGTTATTACACTAGGCCATTTATGCTGTCACTAGCCCAAATACAACCAACTTCCTACACTTTTAATTTAAGCCTACTGATTTTATTTCAGCAGGCCCTGAAGTACAAATATGTCCCTATGCTTCCCTGCTCAACTTTGCTATTATACCAAATTCCTGTTGTTTTCTTCTTTCACATTCTGTGGGAAGTCAAGGCACCTCTCAGCAAGGAGTTATGTGAAGGGAACCCATCTAAAATTAGACTTAACTCATATTAATGGACCAAACAGAAAAATCCATACAAGCTAAAATTAGAAGTAATCTCATTAGTGTTCTGACAATGAGCTGTAACCAGGGAATTCCCCTTCTCTTTCCCTCCCACTCCTTCAAACAATGGCTTCATCCATCTATCTCTGAAATACACTTTAGAGACTAAGCAAATATAAAGCAGGGAAATGCTGGAATCTGTCAGCACTTAAATATGAACAGTGAATTCTAAAACTTGTCAGTAGATTCTTCTTAGGCTTCCTACACCTATATAAAACAAATGCCCTCAATGCAGCCTCAAAGACTGCTACAGCCATACAGACATTCATACAATGCATTCTGCTTGACTGATTTCTCTCTTTGAGACTCAGAACAAGGGCTTCTGTCTCTGCTGGGAAACTCAAGCACAACTAAGAAATGTCTGTCACAAACATGCACCTTGCTCTTTCCTGGGCTGATGATGAAAAAGACAGCAG
This sequence comes from Chloebia gouldiae, assembly GCA_003676055.1. Taxonomy (NCBI): domain Eukaryota; kingdom Metazoa; phylum Chordata; class Aves; order Passeriformes; family Passeridae; genus Chloebia; species Chloebia gouldiae. The sequence continues at coordinate 33,423 of QUSF01000232.1, read as the reverse complement.
TGCCTGTAAAAATGGATACCCCTGGATATCCAAGGGTACACACACTCTCCCCTGCCCTGATGCTTGCTTGGCCCCACTGAACACACTGAGCCCTACTGTGATGGGGAAAACTCTTCAGTGAAGCAAGGCTGAATTGTCCTCTGAATCTTACCTCCTCAGGTCTGCTCAGCACGTGGCCTTCAGGGCCTGTTATTCCCATCTCCAACATCCTGGCTTGTTCCTAGGACATCAAAAGAACAGAGGGATATTACAGGACTGGAACTATCAACCAGAAAAGCAGATCCCTTCTGTGTCAAGCCCTTCCCTCAGGACCATCAACACCCTATGTCCTGTGGGACCATAAGGCAAGGTGAGAGGCTGCTATACCCTCAAGGGATTAGAAAGAGAAAGAGGGAACATGAGGAAATGGGAGGGCAAGCACTGACTTTAAACCACTTCAATGAAACAAGAACAATGTGGCAACAAAAAAGGGCTACAAAACTCCCCATCCTCTCCAGTTCCCAGGTCTGTGAAGTGTACTAATTAGTAATTTTCAGGCATTTTATGATTAGGCAGGTGCTAAAATAGAGATAAGCTCTGGCCAATACAATTCCTCTGACCACTCGGTTCTCATGTGAAGGAGCCATCCAACAGTACACTGCAGCTCTAGAAAGTCCAAATGAAAACTAATTCTTGTACTCTGAACAGATGCTCAAAGAGTGACCTCTTGGTTCATGTTCCTTCAACTCCCGAGATCAAGAGAGAGAAAAAACCAAATAGCTGCAGAGCTTAACTGAGCAATGTCTTCTGTGTCTTAATGAGAAGCAAAACATTTGGATATTCTGTTACCCAGCACCAATTACAACACAACAGTCAATACACACTACCCCCTTGATCACTAAAGCACGTCCCTCAGAACATCTGCCTTGCGAATCCAGCTTCATTAGCCACCTGTTTGCTTACAGGGAGAAAATCTCTCTTGCCAAGGCAGTTCTCAAGGGACTTTACCTCTCCTGGTTTGTTATGTGCAAGGCAAAGGTCTCTGCCTCTCCACACTGAAGGCAGCTGCAGCTAGAGCAAACATATCATACTTGATAGACACTCACTTCCATTTAGGTAATTACTAATGCACTATTTCAGATTTGCTTATGCACAAGGTATTCACAACAAAAAATCTTGCTAACTTTGTTATTGGTGCTGAACAGCAAAGATATCACTTTGCACAAGATGTCCCACTTCAGAGCCATTTTACTAATGCCCCACACCAAATCTGCCTGATACAGATTTTCAGTTCTTGCGTGCCATAAGTAGTTAGTTACCTGTGCAATTATATCCCCGTTTTCTGCATGAACTTGAGCTATGGCACCCAGCTCTGCCAGGCAGCTGAAAATCTCATACAGCTAAAAGAGAGATAAGAAGAAATTATTACTGAGCAGGCTGCCCACGGCCCTGGCACCCCTCATGGCCCTGGCAGCAGCAGGATGCAAGTGTACCCATGCCAGACAGAGCTCTGGCTGTGCAGGGACCAGCTTTCTGAAGGATACAGTCACCAGCAGATGTTCTTGGTGATCTCCTCACTAGACCTGTGCCTCCACCTGCAGTGCAGGAGCCCACCCAGAACAGCCTGGGGCAGCCCTGCACAGGCAGCCAAGGTAGAGGTGAAGAGCAGCAAGGCCCGGCCAGGGGCAGCAGGCACCAGCCTTATGAGCTGCCCCATGCCCACCATGGCTGTCACCCCGCACTGCTCCTTGAATCAACACAACCATGGCAGTGCAGGGGGTCTCACCTCAGTGTTGGACATCTGATACAAATCCTTGTAGGCCATATACACCATGAAGGAGTTAACACCTGGGGCAAGGCAGAGAGGAGAAAGAGGTGAGCTGGGTAGGTTAGGTTGCCTGCTCTGGCCACCCTCCCCACCAGCTGTCCTGTGGGGCACAGCTCCTGCTGGCAGCTGCCCAAACTCTGCAGGCACGCAAGAGCACAGCCACCTCTCGCCCTCCCTGGCCAGGGGACAGGGCTGGCCAAGGCCAGGTAGGGAGCCACAAGACACAAACCTTTCTCCTGGACCATGGCGTGCAGCTCCTGCTTGACGTGGTCACTCCAGCGTGGGATGTCCACATGCAAGGCATAGTCACAGCAGGCCTTGCCGTCAGCCCACTCCCGCCACCGCTCCAGTGCCTCGGCCAGGCTGGACTCCGGCTCTGGCACCACATGATCCACTGCAGGGGCACAGCAGAGCAAGGGCTGGGCAAGGCTTCCCAGCACGGCCATTCCACCATGGCCCCCTGGAATCACTCCACCCTGCAGCTCCACCACCCCAGGCTGGCCTCTTCAGCAGCTTCAGGGCAGCCGCAAGAGGATCCTGTCACCTTCACAAGATGCCTTGGCTCCTCAAGTGCATTTATTGGCAGGAAAAATGCACAGAGCTTTTGTTTAATGGGCTCTGGCACAGGATCAGGGGTTTTTACATGCTTCTGCTGAGAAACTGTCTGAAAGCTGAAGAGCCTTGTCTTTCCTCACCCCCATTCCCACCCCATTAGCACAGAGCCTCCTGCCACACTGCAACACTAATGCACCTTTTATTGCACAGCATGTGCAATAAATCACAAAAGATTTTTTTTCTGGCATAGAGGGAGGAGAAATGCTGGGGGGAGGACAAGGAACCCAGTCCTTTATTGGAAGGATCAACACTTGCTCCTGCATCCCAAGGAACCTTGCAGTGCATGAAGCTGTAACCACTGCACAGGACAACACCTGGACCTCAAACCAGTGCACAGCCATAGCATTCTCCAGGGAAGGACCTCAGAATTCCCTTTCCTTTTTCGTTAGCACTATTTATTTTTGAGCAGTGTGGAATGCCAACAAACCGCTCTGTTCCTCTGCACAGAGCCATCTGAGCACCATGCTGCCCTACTGTTATTTAACAGAGAAGTTATGCCATTGTTTCTTTCTGAGGGTCCCAGAGGCAACAGTGGCTGCAGACAAGCACCATAGAACACGGGATCTCCAAGGTCAAGGGGTCCTATGCACATCTCCTGTCCCATCAGTTCATTGTTACTAAGGATCAAAAGATTCACACCAATCCTTACTCCCTAGACTGCATTGACAGAGATCACAGAAAACATGAACACACTGTCATGGATTTTGAAAACACAGAAGACTGAGAAAAGCACATAAAAAACAAAGAACTGGGTGATCTTGCAGGAGTGCTGGGTGGTGTCACGCACAGGCCATGCCTGCTGCACTTACTAATCATGGTGGTTCCACCAGCCAGAGCTGCTTTTGTTCCTTGGAAGAAGTCATCCACAGAGGTCATTCCCTTGTATGGCATCTGCAGGCGAGTGTGGACATCAATTCCTCCAGGGATCACCATCTTCCCATTCGCTTCTATGGTTTTGACCCCTCCAGGAACAATCAGGTTGTCTCCGATCTGCCTGATGAGATCACACCAAGATACTCTCACAAAGGAAAACCTGCCACAACATAACCTCTGAACAGTTCAGCCAGAGACTGCCAAGGCAGCCCCTGCCAGCAAGAACACCCCACTCTGTCCTGCTCCCAGACCCAGGCTTGGCTTGCTGGAGCAAAATCACTCTGCAGCAACATGCAGGATTGTCTGCCTTGCTTACACCTATGCTGTGCTCAGTCCAGGGCTGGCTGCCATCTGCTCTGCAGGTGACTTGGATGGCACCTGCTGCCTGGGGCACACTCTGGGTTGGGGTAGCTGGGGAGTATGGTTTGATGGTGACCTCTGCAGTGTGTGGTGAGAACCTGCCTAGGACACCTCATCCCATACAGGCTCACGAAACAGGCTGCAGCATATGCATTTCCAGCGTAGCAGCCCTAACTGCTCACCCAGGGTACATGCTCACAAAACCCGATACCAGCCCTGCTTCCAAGTGAGCTACACCCCTAATCTCTCCTGCCTCCCATCCTTCTGCCCACCTTAAGTAAGGATCAAGTCTGAGCTTACTTACAGATAAAGATGATTTCCAGTGTAATGCCACAGCTGCTAGGCCAGCTCAGGGCTTATCAGGGACTTGCAATGCGCTCACAGCACAAAGTCCCAAGAGTGAAGGGACTCCTGGGAGCTGGGAAATAGCCCAGCAAGAGCCCAGCCTGACTGGCTGCAGCCTGCCGGGCCCGTAGCACAACCTGCAGGCTCTGGGCACACTGTCTTCCCAAGAAGTGCACAGTTCCCCCCCATCACCTTGTCTTCTTCTGTGACCCTGAAGGACAGCTTTGCAGGGCCACACTGTAGTGAAGGCAGCTAAAATCGCAAGTACCTAAGAATGTCTTCTGAAAACAGGAAATCTAGAGAGTTCCAGCATAATTGCACTAGTAACCTAATACACAACTATAGTGCTCTGGAGCCTCTCCTGTTTGAGCACACCTTGACGTATCCAGCCCTCCTGCAGGCCAAGTCACCTGAACCTCAGCATTCCCTTTTTCAGCCCCTGTTCCCTCAACCCTTTATGTGCCCCTATGTTCCACTCGCCCTTCAAATCTCTTCCTTCAGAAATCCTACTTTCATCAAGCCTTTCTCAGTGCTCCTTGATAAATCAAGATTAAAGGTAAGTTGGTTTTAGTGGAAAACTTCTGATTTCCTTGGGGAGCTAAACATGAGAAACAAATTTCATTTTTTCATTTCATTCAAGCTGAGTCACTTTGCAGTTTTTTTTTTCCCTAGTGTAACAAAAATTCTGTGGACAGAACTGCTCACTTTACTGTTTTCACAGCAATAAATCAGCAGCCCTTCCTACTGCTTTTACAGAGATGAATCCATCACTAAAGGTTTTTAATTGCTCACTGTATTCTTTGCAGAATTCAGTTGTAAGAGCATTTTGCTCCCAAGGCAGTGAAATTCTGTGGCCTTGAGGCTGTAGATGAGGCTCAGTGATTCGCCCAAGGATACTCAGAAAGCATGCAACACAAAAACACCAAAGCTAGCTCTGATCCCTGCCTGTGTACAGGCACTTGTCAATCACAAATAGTCTCGCCCACCAGATAAAAATACAATCACACTTCTTGAAGTATTTATCTGCTGCTGGATTTTTAACATATGCCACCCTGGGAAGGCTGGATATATAACTCTTACCACAGAGCAAGCAATGCCTTTGCAAGTCTCAGGGCTATAAACGATCATAGTTCTTTCACTACACCCAGTGTGGAGCTGGCCCCGGCACAATACCTTTGCCAAGTTTGAATGGCAGCCTTTAAACAACTGAGCTATTCCTACAGCTCTGAGACAGAGAAGCGGGGGGAACACAGAGGATTCCCTGCAATTCCTGGAAATCTCAAAGATGCACATGACTTGCAGCACAGCACTATCCTTGTAAGTGCTAACAGACAGGATCCTGTGTGGGGTCATTCATGCTAATACGGTTAACACAGGGCAAAAGAGAAGTCATATATAAACCTTGTTCCTGGTGCAATTAGACACAGCTTTGCTGTACAATAGACATAGTACCACAATCCCACAAGCCTGACTGCAATTCTGTCATTGGAGCTCCTCTGAAAACACATGAGACAATCATATCTGTGCTTACACACAGTGCAGAGAGTTGAGCCTCCAAATAGAAAGGGTTATCAAGTTTTACTGCTTGGCAAGTTGGGCACAGACCACATCCACAAAAAGCCATTAACCACCCAAGCTTAAGCTGGTCTAAGGGGAGATGAAGACAGGAGAAATCCAATACTTACTTTATCAGGCCATCTTCCATGTAAATGTCAGCAGAGAATGACTGGTCATCATTGACTATTCGCCCTCCTTTAATAAGGAGACGATCACTCTGAAAAGGGAAGAGCACAGCAGCTGTCAGTAGCACGTTACACACATGCTTTGTTCACTTTTGACTGAGAGGGTGGTTAGGCACTGGAACAGGTTGCCCAGGGAGGTTATGGATGCCCCAGTGCTGGCAGTATTCAAAGCCAGGTTGGTTAAGCCCTTGAGCAACCTGGTCTAGTGGGAAGTGTCCCACTAGAGGGGGATGGGACTACATGATCTGTTAAGGTTCATTCCAGCCCCTTAATATATTATGATTTTATGATTCTCAGCAGTCTGTACAGGCACTCTCCCACTGCTCATCTCAACCACCGATGCTGCAGAAACGTCACTGGACCTGTGTCAACACTCCAAACAACAGTACAAGAGCAAGGATTGAAAATGTCATACTTCAAAACCCATTTCTAAGTGGGAGAGGGGGCTGCCACAAAGACCACCAAAACACCACCGAGGCAGACTGAGCACAAAGGAGAGTCACTGGGGATACAGCAAATATGCTTCCATAAAATATAGAGAGAAGTCAAAAGCTTCCTATTTCAGGACATTATGCACATAACTTGGCAGGCAGCATGAGCTACACACCAGCATTTAGAGCAAGTTTGTACTAAGGGCATGTCTCTAAATCTTACCCAGATACCACGTAAAGTAAGTTGCATTAAAGAAGACAAGTTATTCTCTCCTCTGTTACCACCTTGCAAAAACCACCAACAGGACAGGCAACCGGCTGTTAATCTGCCACTCTCCTGCTGTGCTTGGGGTAATGATTCTGAGGCATTTCACAGGTCTATACAAAAACCAGGAGGCACTGGACTGCACTCCAGTCTCATGATTTACCACCTCTTCTGTTCTCCTTTCTACTGACCAAAGTGGTCAGCAGCCTTCTCCAAAGGAGCACAGCCAGACAACACAGAAACACCCCAAACAGAATTGTCCTTATGCTCTTCCTGCATTCACACTTTTGGACCAGACAACTCAGCATACACTGATGAAAGACGATGGGCACTGTCCTGTGGGGAACAGACCCTGTCCAGGGGAACTCGGATGGCTGAGGTCCTGCTCTTCTACCTACCTCCATCTGTACAAGTCCGCACAAGCAGCTGCAGGCAGTACAGGGGCAAACCACCGCCTGCCATGGATTCAGGTGACATAGGCTGACTGCTGTGCCAGAGAACATGTTGTCTACATGACTGCTTAAAACATCTCTAACAACTCTTCAGCTCTTGATCGCACCTTACATTCCTCTCTGTTGCCCACAGCCCGGTTTTGGTATGTAAATAAACTCCTCTTCCACAGTGTGAGCCTGGACAAGGGCCGACCAGAGCCTTCAGCAGGGCTCACATGCCAGCCTCACCCTGTGACGCTCTGGCATGGTTAATTGCTCTGCAGAGAAATGGGTTCGTTCTCCACCCGCCACCCTTGGGGCCATTTCTGAAGTATCGCCACCGTGGTGGGAATTTGCAGCTTCCTTTCTGTCAACGGAAGGATGTAAAGAATACTCCTGCATCGCGGCAGCAGCCGAAGCCCAGAGCCCCGCGTGCGTTTTTACAGCGATCTCACCCACAGGCAGCGGAGACAAAGGAACTGGGTGGGGAAGGAGGAGAATGCGGGCGCGCTCAGCCCCGCCGCAGCCGCGTGCGGGAGCAGCCGCGGGCTCCCGTACTGCCCGGGGGGCTGCGCCACGGCCGGCACCCCGGCACCGGGATCCACGGCCGGCACCCCGG
>QUSF01000232.1:0-13484 GCA_003676055.1 Chloebia gouldiae | reverse complement strand
CGCGCGGGCGCTGCCGCCGTGCGGACGGGGCGGGCGCCCGGGAGCGCCTCGCTGCTCGCCGTGCGGGCCGCTCGGCAGACGGGCTGTGCCCGGACGCGCCGGCGGCAGCCGCGACAGCCGCGTGTGGGCTTTCCCCCGCCGGTTCGCGGTGCAGCCCGCAAACCGGCCTTTGCTCACGGGCCCGCGGCCGTACCTCGTTCCGCTTGGGCCGCGGCCCCTGCAGATGCGCTGCGGTTAGCGGGACGCTGCAGCCGGACATGAGCAATGTCCCCTGCACAAAGGCTCCGCTGCTCCCAAACGCGACCGCGGGTGTGCCTGACTGGCCGCACAAACGAGCTCCGTGTCTTTGTGTTGGCTGCTTAAAGGTGTTGCTTTGAGAGCTCCATTGCCACTTCATTTCAAAAGTACCGGAGGCCGGAAGGACAGGAAGACAGTCAAGACTGGGTATTACAAATGCTAATGGCTGTATAACAGTAGTAACATGTGAAATCTATCGTGAGCACCAAAACTGGAGCTTTGACTAAAATAATTTTGCCAAGTGCTCATTTCTTTATCTAGAACAAGCGTGCATGGTACCTGGGCTCTACATATTGTCAAGTGATTACTCACGCCACATTTTTGTGTTACGAGATATTGTCAGTCATGTTTTTTTCAACCATTTCTGCAGAAAACGAAACAGTGCCATTATCTCTGACAGTCCTCCGAGGACTGGTGGTTCTTAAGGAAAATCCACATGGAGCCTGATCCATCGTAGGTCAGAAAAATGACCCTGTGATTAAGCCTGGAGAGGCAGTCTAGGGGCTCTGGCTGTCTGAGGCTTGACGCTGTGTGGGAGGAAATGGTTTGGGATAATTTCCCTTCTTTTGCACATTGGGAAGCAGTCTGCTTTTGTAACTGGTCTTGTACCAGTGTCATTAACTGAATCCATTTTTTCTCCATCTAAGTCGAATAATCTACAGTAACTTGAATTTCTGAATAATTATTCAGGTCTAAAGGGTTAGGAGAAGAGAGGATGGACTAAATATAAACAGACTGTATCTGTAAACTTGGGAGAGTTACTTTAAAAGCCTTGAGTTACACAGCACGGTGAAATACTGGTCAGTGTCTGCCCTTACTTTCTCTAAAGCAGCACCAGAGAGGGTTGCATTTGGTTGTCTTGGCTCTTACGTGAACTTTAATATGCAGCTGCCCCAGCATTGTGGCTTCATGATGCTCAGCACCATGAGTGTCATGCCCACACCAGAGCCCCGCTGCCACCTGACCAGGATGTGCCAGGAGAAGAGCCCAGCACTGTCACGTTTCAGATGCAGGGGCAGCAGCAGTGGCTGACAGCTAGAGAAGGAAGTATCCCTTCAAATAGCCAGAAAGCATTTGTTCTGGAGTGTTTTCCTACTCCTAGTCTCCTGGCAGATGCTCCTCTTCTGTAACTGGATGCTTTAGCAGCGACCACCAGTACCGGCCAAGCAAATGCACACAAAGTGGCTGCCCACCAGGTCTTCACATTCCTAAGGGACTGCCTAGCATAAAGGAAATAATCCTCCTGCTGCAAGTGGAATCCACCGAGAAGAAGATGAAACCCCTTCTCAGACAGATTCTGCCCCTGGTGAGTGGGATGTGCTGATCGTGGAGCTGGCGGCTGGCATGTTTCACACAGTGAGCTGAGCTGCTGCCTCCTCAGGGCCAAGCAGTAGCACATGAGTGAGCCTCTCCTGAGAGGAACAGCCTGGCCCTGTCCTGTGCCTGTGTGCACTAACCATCGAGGAGTTAGAGTGAACCCCTTGTTTTGGCTGGGACATCTCTGTATAGCTGTGCAACTTTATAGGGAATTAAAATTTCCTGGAACGGGGCCTGGCCTTTGTCTGATTCTGCAAACATGCAAAAATTTCAGCATTGTACTTTAATAGCAATATTTATTTAAATCCTGATTCCAATGTTTATCTTTCCTAGTGCCTTGCTGCATAGATGGTTGCACTGAAAATATCTGCACCAGTAAAGGAGTATGGGGCTCTTCTGGGGACTGAAGGCTTTAAAATCTGACTTTTAATGAAAAACATTCCATGTATAAAAGACAGTTCTTGATTTATACTTTTCAAATTGCCATTCACTTCTAAGATCTTTTTTGTTAGGTTTTGTAAGGCTACTAGTTCAAGAATACCATGAAAATTGAAATTTGTATTCCATGTGTTCTCACAGCACAGTTGCTTTTGAGCCCAGCAGAAGTCTTTATATTTCTGTATATGTATGTCTTGGATCAGACATGAAGCTTTTAATTATACAATGACAAAATGTCTGCCTCCTGTAGTTAAGTAAATGTTCTCTTCTTTAAATCACATGCTTATATGCTCATGGACAAAAATGTTTGTCAAGCAAACAGTCATGAGTGATGCAGCCTCAAGCCCTGCTGGTAAAGCAGCTCTCCTCTCGCCTCTCTGTACAAAGTAGATTGAAGATAGAAATCAGGGAGGGGATCCAGTGGGAAGGCTGCTTCCCCTGCCTGAGCCCAGGGAGGATCTAGATGGTAGGCATGTGAGCTCATGTGCTTTGTGCTGCCACGGGACCCACTAGAGCCAACCATCAATCCTGCAAGGGTTTCCTTGGCTGAAGGGCTGGATTCACATCCTGACCCCAAAACAGAATTGCTGGTCCTCATGGGTCAGGAATCGGAGCTGAGCCTGACAGATGGGCACCACTGGTTGTCTCATGAAGGAATACAAATAGGCTGCTCTTCTGATCTAGGGAACAGCATTTATTTTATGGGAAATTCTGTAGTGGCAAGCTTCTAATTCATGTCTTTCTAGTGGAGTAAGAACTGTTTAAGGCACACTGAGCAATGGAAATCAGTCATGTTACAAGGTGAGCCACACTGGTTATGAATGGGGGAATGGTGCAGCCTTCTGGGAAGTCATCTTTAAGCAAATCCCTTTCTGCAAAAGGATTAGTTAATAAGATGGGACATAATCACCCCATCTGGGGTGTGCATTTTCTTGTTCTGTGCTCTCAAAACCCCAATGCTGGTTTTCTTTGTCCTCATTGACTGCTGCCAAAGCACGGCTGGGGTTCCTGCCAGAGCCTGTGCAGGGAATCACAGGCTCTAAACACCCAAGCCTCAGAGTATCCACTGAGAGGCACTACCTATCATGTAACTTTCTCAAGCATTTTCTTCATGAAGCTGTCAAACGTATTGTAATCTTCTAAATGTTTGAAGAAGAATTCAAATTGTCAGCTGAATCATTCAAATAGCAAAGGTATTGACAGAGAAGTCAAATTAGGTCATTTTGCCTGCCAATGCCAAGGCACTGTTGTCCTCCAATAGGTGTTTTCTGATTGCTTTGCTAATTTATTTTCCATTTGTCAGGGCAGCGGGCAGTTTCTTAATTGGAAAAACTCCACATCCTCTGCTGGCAAACTTCTGTGCTGGTTCCCGGATGGTTTGTGCAACATCATTCTATCTGCAATAAAAATAGAAGATGGTTTAAAAGGGTGAAGCATGTCCCACATTGTGACATGTTGTTCACATACTGCTGCCTGTGTCACTGGAATTTGCTCATTACACCAGGAAGCATCTCAGGTTCCATAGCTGTCACTACAATGCTCATTAGATTCAGAGAATATTGTGTTATTTGAAGGAAACAGACTGTTGACATTAGGTGGGATTTGACCCCTTTCTTCACCAATGCTGACAAGCTTGAGCCATGTCCTGAGTGAGGACATTTCCTTCCTTGATGTCAGATCCATACAGAGTGGTCTTACACTGATTTTCCTGCGGGTCTGGAGGCAGCAGTCTTTGATTGCATGTGAAAAGGATGTGATGTAATGACTGCATAACATTGTGAGCAGGATAAATGCACATCAGCTTTCGTAGCTCATTTTCTTCTAATGTCTGTGGGTTCAGCTGGAGAAGCAGCAGGACAGTGGTAGTAGCAGGTCAACACTGATTTCTTCTGATCCCTACATAATTTGGTAAAACTGCATCCCTTTATTACATGCATGATAAATTGCAATGATGAAGTAAGTCCTAGTTGTCTTGTTTCATGCAAAGTTAGAGCTGCCTTCTCACACTGTGCAGTCACGATTTACAAGCATGTCCTGCTTTTGGAGGCTGACAGATAAACAGGGTTGTTCTACTATCATTCTTGCAGCAATGTCAGGACAGCTCCAGGCACTGCCTTTCATGTGTCTCAGGGAAAGTCAGGCTAAGTACAAATGCACAAGAAACAGTGAAAGAGTCAAGAAAATCTGATTGTCCCACTTACATTTAGAAGCAGAGGTCAGAGATGAGTGGGCTTCTTTGTTCACTCAGAAAAGGCATGTTTATGAAGGGCGGGTGACTCATGAGCTGGGGAGGGCCAGTGGCTGACATATCACCACACTCCAGTTTCTAAACTTTCAGACATAGGCATGTTAGAAGATGAGATAGACCTTTGTGATCCTCTAGGCTGCTCTGGTATCAGCCCCTGGGCAACTGCTGTGCATAGGGTGTTGTCCTTGGTAAAATCCTTTACCAAAGCCAAACTGCAGAGTCGCAAAGGCAAAGCATTTGACTCTATCAAAAGCTTGTTCAGTATTTCATGCCAAAACCACAGGGAGAGTTGGTTAACAGTGTGGTAATTTCTACTGCAGAATTCTATTGTATTGTTGGAGGGAGTAACTTGAAGCAACACACAGAGCCTGACTTCAGCATGCTGTCAGTCTGTCATATTAACAGAGGCCACAAATCTGATAAGCAGCTGGAAGTTATAATCTTCTGTGCTTGGTTATTCCAAGAATATTTCTGAAATGCAGTAATGCTTTTTGCTCCCAGATTTGTTTAGTGCTGAGCAAAACCCTATGGAAAATTCCAGTATTTCAACATATAGGGTATTTTTTTACTCTTAAAATGAACTGCTAGTCAAAATATGAATAGTAATTGTGGAAAAAGTTCTGAATTTTTTTTTCTGTGGCGAATCTGAGCTCTTTTTCTCCTTCACCAGCTCCTCCAGGGAAGGACCACTATCTTCTCAATGTCAAAGGACTCCCGTGGCACTGCAGGCCTTGCAGTCAGATGCAAACTGAGTCATTTACAAAGTTGTTTGGGACAAAAGGCACCAGAGGTAAGTAATGTTTTCAAGAGGGTCAGAAGCACAGATCTGGCATCAGTATGAAGCCCCAAATATTCCAGCCTGGCTAGAGTGTGCTGGGCCCACCCGAACTAACAAGGAGGAATGGGTGGTGACCCGGGAGGTTCTGCACAGCCACCGTGAGCTCCAGCCGCCTTCTATTAAGATGGACACACCCAGAGATGTCACTCCAGATTTCTAGGAACAGCCGAGTAAACTTGAAGACATCTTTTGTTTGCATGTCATTGGGTATCTTCAGGATCAGAGTTTCAGGAATAGTGAGATTTTAGCTACTGTAACAGCTGTCTGGCTTGGTGTGGCATGGACCATTAGGGCCTGGATGAGATGGATTTACGTAAGAAAATACGCATTCTGTGTAAGTTTGAAGCCCAGGATATTCTGCCAGACATGTGCCACCAGATTCACTTCAAGAGCAGTCAGCCCACTTCCTCTAAATTCATGCTCTGCCTCTCAAAATCAGTCTCTTTCCACCTGGTCCTGTTTGTTCCCTGCTTCTTGTATGGCATTGTCCAGCATCTTCCCTAAGCTGTGAAGCCTGGCTTGGCTGGTCTCACTGTGTGTTTGGCCTCTGTTGTGATGGCAAATACTGACTTGCTTCCAAGCATATCTGCTGTTGTGACTACTCGCATTCCAGCTTATCTTAGGGATCACCAGCTACTCTCCTCTGTGCCTGCTTTTATTCCCAGAAATGATTTGCAGGACTAAGCCGAGATTTCCTTGTATCCATGGTGTTGCACTTGACTTAATCAACCACTGCAGACCTAAAGTGTCCTTTCTGTCAACCTCTCTCTCCAACCTATGGCTTCAGGGGAGCACACTGATGCAAAACCAGGTGGTGTATCTAGAGATAATTAGTGATTATGTGCCAGTGATTACAAGCCTATAATGAATAATTAGATGTCAGCAGAGTAGAATTACAGTGAGTTTAAAGGTGCTGTGTTTGCTTGTTTGTTTATATGGCTGCTTATGACTGTGAGGAAGCAAGCAGTCAAATATACTTTGGCCAGGCTGGTGAAGGAAACAGAACTGCCATTTGTGCATTTTTTGTCATGGCCCTGCACAGCCTGGACAGTGCATGAAAGAAGCTCTCTAAGTACTGCAGGAACCAGGCTGTGACTGAAGATCCTAGTCTGCTTGCCTGTCAGTCTATTTGCTGCTGCTTTGGAGGAAAACTGTATTCTGTAAACTGGAGTGACTGATGCCATGCAGGAGCTAGAACCTGTGCTTGCCATGGCTGGGACTACTTAATTTTTCACTTAATTTTCATACCTCCAGCTGATCTAGTTATGTTAGAAATTGTGTTCAGTCTGTATTCACTGTCCTACCAAATTCTCCTTTGAAATCAGTGTTAAGCTGTCCTACCATTAGGGACTGGTGGGCTATCCCTTCCACACAGATGTTAAAACAGATAAGGTCCATCTATGTTGCTCGCTAAGTATGTCCTAGGGAAAAGCAGGCACAGCTTACAGTCCCCCTTTTTCAGGGAATAGAATAAAAAAGGCTTCTATACTATCAAAATCCATCACCCCAACACAGCCTGCCCTCCACTCCTTTGTAAGACCACTCTTTTGCAAGCAGTCTTGGGATTGGTTGTTCCTTCAACTCTTTTTCAGATGCTCATGTGAAACCCAAAACTCTGTCTGAAGGCCAGAACCCAATCTCAGCTGCATCAAATACACCTGGAAGAAATCACATGAAAAAGGAGGACTTAATTCCAAATGAAGCCTGCTACATCAAGGTCAGTGTCAGCCCATGACAGACCCAAAGGTTGAGAAGAGCGGGTTGTGCCAGTTTCAGACTACCTTTCATTGCTATTTCCCAGGGAAATCCTTACCTTACTTTATGGGATTACTGTGTTGCACAGACATGAAATTAAAATCAAGGTTTTGTCTGTGTGTTCATACCCACCTTTGCTCCTTGCTTTTCCTAACTTCCTAACTTCTGGCTTGGTTCTTTCATCTCAGCTGATTTTTACTTCCAGACCAATGGACAGTGAGTGACACACCTTGGGTAGACAGTGGTGGAAAGAGCTGAGATGACTCATCAGACTGCAGGCTGCCTAATAGGGAATTGTGCATCACAAAATTCCATTGTGCTGAGTGTCACTGCTTTATGAATTTTACTAAATGTGAAAAAATAAAGACCAAAGAGAACAGATAGTGAGCTGGATGCTTTCTTGATGGAGAGGCTGGAACCCAAGGTCAAATTACAGCATTTTGATGTTGGTCCTTTCCAGAGCATGGATGAGATATCATCATCAGTTGCTGTGAACTTTCAAATCACAGTAAAGTGTTTTGGATTGGGAAATTGTGAAAGAGAGTTTGTTAGTCATTTCCCTATGCAAGCATATAAATGTTGCATCTGTTATGATAAGCTTTGAATGCCTGAGACTGAAATCAGTCTGCATCCCAGATGTGCTAATGCCTTACCTACAATGTAACTTTTATGCATCCATAAAACATATTTAATTCTAAGAATTTCAGACCCATAACTGCCAAATGAACCACTCACATTCTGTGAAGCTAAAATCCTTTTCCCTTTCCCTGTACTTGTTCCATTGCTATGGAGCAAGAGATTTCTCTTGATAGAACATAGCTAAGAACCTGGCAGGGAACTTTTGCATTGTGCCCCTTCTGATTCACTGTTAGTGATTTAGCTTTCTATAATTTTTGATGTATACATTGATACAGAAGTGGGAACCTGTGTGTGTCACCCACACATTTGTGCAGGTCAGGTGCAGGTTGAACAGTGTTAGGTACCATATCCATAGTTTGTTCTTACAGGTTTAGACTAAGTGGCTGTCCCTTAGAATATTCAAATCCTTCATTCAGTGACTAGGCTAGCTGATAAAAATCCAAGTAAGAGATACCACAGTAACTTCTGAAGTTTCTGTGCTGAGAATGTAAAAACAGAGGTTTGTCTTTCCTGCCAAGCTGGAATTCTTTAATTCTTTTCACAGCCCCTATCAGTTAAGCAACTGTAAGTACTGGCTGGCTTACTTGAGGCTTAAAGAAGTATCTTGAAGGGACTGGCCACTTTAAAAGTTCTCTGTTTTGTCTACAAAGAAGCCCAAACTTCTGTAGGTTTTTACTATAATACTTGGTTGATTTTGCTGTTCTTATCTCTTCTCAATTCTCAGAAGTGAAAATTTAACATTAATGCTTTCTATCTGTATTCAAAACCAAGAGTCTGGTTTGAGAGAGTGTGTTGGTTCTGGATTAAGAGGTTTACACACAAAGCTTTCCCAGTATCACCTCTGGAGCTCCTAATGCTGCAGGGGGTCTGACCTCCAGCTCATACAGCTGCCCACTGCTCTCCACTGGCTTGTCTTATAGACACGTAATACATATGCATTAATCATGTTAAGGACTGTGTACGTTTTCTGTAATTTTCCTGTACTTTACTTTGTGTAGCAATAGTTTCTAATGCATTCATGTTTTTCCTTTGCATATCACTACCACTTTCCACAACAATAAAGAAAGGACCAGATTTTCCTGGCAGAGCTCTAACAAGGGCAGCTTTGGAACAATCCAAAGTGGAGTGCTGGGGACAGTGCAGGCATCCATGAGTGGTATTCAGCTGAGGAAGCACTGCTGGGAACATGGCAAGGGAAGTCCTAAAGCATACTGACAGAGAGAATTACTGTGGTTCTAAGCTACTGTGGTTCTTTGCTGGTCTCAGCTGGGGTAGAGTTAATTTTCTTCACAGTGGCTAGTACAGGGCTATGTTTTGGATTTGTGCTGAACACAGAGTTGAAAATATAGAGTTTTTGTTATCACTGAACAGGGCTTACACAGAGCCTTTTCTTATTTTTGTGTGGCCACAATGGCAAGGAAATTGGGAGTGCATGGGAGGCTGGGAGGAGACACAGGCAGGACAGGTGACCCAAAATGACCAAAGGGATATTCCATACTAGATGATGCCATGCTCAGTACCTAACATGGGGGGAAGAAGGAGGAAGGGGGGACATTTAGAATGATGGCATTTGTCTTCTCAAGTAACCACTGAGTGTGAAGAGGCGCTACTCTCCTAGAGGTAGCTGAATACCTGCCTGCCACTGGGAAACAGTGAATTCATTCAGTGGTTTGTTTTGCTTGTGTGTGCAGCTTTTGCTTTACCTATTAAAGTTTCTTTATCTCAACCCATGAGTTCTCTGTCTTTTACCCTTCTGATTCTCTTCTCCATCCTGCTGGTGGAAGAGTGAGCAAGCAGCTGTGTGGTACTTTGTTGCTGCCTGGGGTTAAACCATGACAGGTTCTCCTCATGAAAAACTGTTTCACACATTGTACACCGATGACTAATGATATTTTTGTAGTTTAGAATATTTATTTGGATTTAAATTAAGAAGATATCACAGCTTGCAAAATACAGGACCTAAAATACAACTGTATCCAGTGCTACTTGTCAAAACGATCGTGTAGAATTTCCTTGACTTCCATTCATAGAAACGTATTTTAGATGACTAATGAAAACACACTGATTTTTCTGTGTGCTGAGCACTTCCAAATCTGCCAATTCCCACCTTCTTTTTCAGTGTAGTCTCCCCATTAATCCTAAAAACCATCCACTTGTATTCTCTGCATGTCTGGACAGGAGTTCAGATCACTAACTTGGAAACTACTGTTGAAATATGTTGTCTTCTGCCAGGTTTCAGACCTCCTTTATCTGTCTCCAGGAAGTGAAGCTCATTATGTTCACCTGGACCATGCAAAGCAGAATAATAATCTTGTTTTATAAAGTATGTTTTGTGTCACGTTAACATGACTTAACTTCTGGGATGGGTGAAAACATACAAAGAATGTACAAACAAAAGACTGCCGGTTCCATTCAAATCTCTGAATGCACATAACCATGGCCTATTGTAAAGAAATCAGAATTAATGAGTCACTGATTCTTACTGCAGAAGGATATTGCTGAAGATGATCCTTACTGCATTTTTATCACAGTTTGTTGTTAAAGGAAATGGCCTGCTCAAGACCAGAGTATTTAAAGCACCTGAGTCAGCAGCTGATATCCCAGCACATGAGAGAGTTTGTCTTGCTTGCTTGGGGACTCAAAACTTTACTGAGTGGGTTTGTTTCTCTGAATGTGCCATACGTGGTTTAAACATGCATGGTTTTCCTGTGTCTGAGGCAGCTGGGCCATATGGGCAATTTATAGCATTAGGTTAATTTCTGCATTGTACAAGGTAGGTTGGTGTAGTGTGAGACCAGAAGTAAACCAAAGAGTTAGCATTGATTTAGGTACAACAGGAAGCAGGGTTGGTGACAGGATCTCAGTTAGGGCTCTGGACTCAAAGCTCTGCTGGCTCCAGCCAGGTGCTCCAGGTTCATCAATGCCAAAGCTGTTTTCTCTCCCATTCATTATCATGTAGCTGGGTCTGGAAACAACAAATGACACAGGGATAAGATGACAGTGTGGATTAGGATGTTTAGGGTTAGGGATCTGGAGTAAGAGTTGTTGACCTTAGTTAATAGATGACCCTTGTTTGGCCCATGACAATGGGGCCACCTGCTCGGTTGCTGATTGCTTTTAGTTCTTGTGTCCCAGTGCTCAAAGGTATCAGTTGAGTGTAGTGCTAGTTCTGTGAGCTCTGTACATCTCACTATATCATTTGTTATATAACTGACTGGGAACAATTAGGCAGAAATGAGTGGGAATAGTGTTTTCATCTGCTCCAAGATCAGAACTCAGTAAAATGAGACCATACAGGGATTAGGATTACAGTCAATGTTCAGGATTGTATTTGGAGGTGCTGAAGATTTGTTACTGGTTCTTGGAGGCTCCCTCTTTATACTGAGAAATGTGACTCCCTAACAGACAATCCATCCCCAAGGGAGTGCCTGGTGTGGAGGAGTCTGTTTCCTGCAGCTGGGGTCCTGCCTTTGAGTGCATGTCAAGCCCACCAGGCATGTCCAGTTTCAAGATCTGCAGTGGACCAGAACTCCATGCAGTGTTTGAAGATACAAATGACCAGGACAATGGTACAGTGACATTTTCTAATCTCTGTGCTTTCCCTAGGTATCACTAAAATGGCATTCAGTTGTTGAGCACTGACCTGCAAGATCCCTCCCATGGCAGAAGTGCCTCTCATAAATGGTAAATGTTAGTCTATAATTAGGGAGTCTGTAATCCACAGATTAGTGGCTCCATGCTCTAAAGTCTCCATCTGTTGTACACACTGAAATCATTATGTCTCTAGTCTCAGTCCTGTTTCAGGCTTCTAAAATGGTTTTCACAGGATTTCCTTTGTTGTGCAAAGCAGCTTGTTCATGGCTGGACTTGCTGTCCAGGCATTGGAGGAGATGTAGCACAATGGCCTCTTGTCAGTTTAGCACAAGCTATGGGATGCATCTCTGCCCAAATAGGAACAGGGCTTTGAAATGTATATTTTGGTCATATTCAGACTTAGCCCCCTCAACATAAAGCAGATGGCACATTGCCAGTTTTTAGGGCTTTTAATATGTTTAGACAATATTGCAAACAATGGAAAACCGTTGCCATCCAAAGGGGCTCCAGAGACCTTCCAATGCATAGTCAGACTTCACTCTAGCCATGAGCACTCACTGTGCCTGCTCTGGTAAAAGCACAGTCTGGGACAGGGCTTAGTCCCTTGCTTGCCAAAGTGTTTTATGATCAAATACCAGACAAAGTGGAGATGCCTCAAGGATGGCCCACACAGCTGCAACCTGGGCTTCAAATGATCATCATACACCCTGCCTGGGGCAGGCTGATGTGTTGTCATGTACCAGGCACAGACACACCAGGCCTGCCCATGGCTTGTTCCAGGACAGTCTGCAACTCCCTTGCATTTCCCCATAGTTTTATTTGCTTGTAGCTGAAGATACCTTGCAGCTGTCCCAGAGAAACACCCAGAGCGTTCTGGACCCAAAATCTGGTGCAGAGTTCTTGTTATTGTAATCAAAAAGATCCCTTGGATGGTCATGCTTCCATGTGTACACAGGAGATGGCAAAATCAGACATAGCAGATGTAATAACACCCGGGCTTACCATTCTGGGCTGTATCTGTACAGGATGCAGGTTTTCTTGCACTGTATCTTCATTCCATCACAAAGTACTCCTGGCTTACTCCAGCAGGTGTTCAGGCTAGGAGTTCATGCAGGAGTTTTTCTACACCCCTACTGATCCAACTCCCATTACCAGCAGTTTCCCTGAAATACATTTCTAATTTTATTTGAGATTTTTAGAAAAGTGAATGCCTCCTAGTCTGGTCACTGAGCAACTACTGTGTTGCACATCATTTGGGTGAGGATATTTGTATAGGCAAATGAGCTACACCCCACAGTCTTATCCAGAGAGGATCCTCAAAGTCCTTCTGAGCTGAGCTCATCCCACAGGCCCTGTAGCACACCTCTATTTTACACTGCGTATGTATTATCTTTAATTCCAAACTAGTGTATTTTAATATTAAATGCTCCTTCCATTTTTTTTCCAGTCAAAGGAAACAAGACTGCTTGCCTCAAGTTCTTTGCTTCACTCATTATTTGAAGATTATTGTGCAAGGGAAATTAATATATTTGAACTCTCTAATAGAAGATAACTAAATCTAGATCCACATTTCTATGTTTCAGACCCACTTAATGTGTTTCAGTCTTCTAAGAGCACTTCAAGATATGAACTGCAGTTCTTGGGGACTGGATTTTGGGAAAGATAATGCTTGGATTTTTTGAGTAAATACATTAATGTGCTGGGTATTTTGTAACAATCTGACAATTCTTTAGCTTAGTTTCTTGAGTGCAAAAAGGACGACAGAGCTATAAATATCTGGCTACAAGCTTGCGCTTCCAAATGTGCTTCCCATTTAACTTCTAATATTTTCTTGACAATTTTCTTCCCAAAGGGCTGTTTTGCAGCGCACACAGCTCCCTGCCCTCGGAATGGAGGTGCCGAGTGTTTTGTCTCTGTGACAACCACTGCCGCTGTGCACTGCTGACCCACTCCTCAAAATGAAATGATTCTATGATTGAAAATTCATTTTTGGCATAGAAATTGCAAAGATTTGATGTGGAGAGAGGCAGTTCCAGAATGAGAGGCTGTAAAGGGCCGAAGGTGTGTTCAGCCCCGGCCCCGACCCCGATCCCGGCCCCGCCCCGGCCTCAGCCCCGCCCCGGCCCCGGCCCCGCCTCATCCGCGGTTCCGCCTCAGCCCCGCCTCGAGCCCCGGCCCCGCCTCCGGTCCCGGCCCCGCCTCAGCCCCGCCTCAGACCCGGCCGCGCCTCAGCCCCGGCCCCGCCTCAGCCCCGCCTCGCCTCCGGCCCCGCCTCCGGTCCCGGCCCCGCAGCGCCTCAGCCCCGCCTCCGGTCCAGGCCCCGCCTCAACACGGGCCCCGCCTCAGCCCCGCCCCGCC
>QUSF01000231.1:141250-156279 GCA_003676055.1 Chloebia gouldiae | reverse complement strand
AGAGATGCTCCAGTCCCTCCATCACCTTCATGGCCCTGAGCTGGAATCTGTCCAGTCTGTCCCTGTCTCCTGTACTGGGCAGCCCAGCTCTGGGCCCAGCACTCCAGGGCTGGCCTCACTGGTGTGGAGCAGAAGGAAAGGATCCCCTCCCTCCACCAGCTGTGTCACAGCTCCCAGTGCAGCCCAGGACGCTGTTCTGCATTGCTGCAGGAGGGCATTGCTGGCCCGTGGGCATCCTGGTGTCCAGCAGGACCCTGCCAAACTTCAGTTTTTCAACTGGGTGGCCCCCAGCAGATACAGGTGCCTGTGCTTGTTCCTTCCCAAGGACACGACTCAGCACTTTTCATTGAACTGTCACCCTTGTTGAACTGTCCCTCTGGATGGCAGCACGTCTCTCTGTGAAGCCAGTGCCCAACCCTGCCCTCCCTCCCTCCCTGGAAGCTTCCAGAGAGTCATTGGCCCATGGATGGGTCTGTCTTTACTCAAGGCAGAATTAACCCAAACATTCTTTCCTAGCATACCTCTCACATGCACCACCAGATCTTTGTCTCCATCTGCTGTACACAAGGGTTTGGATTGGGCATGGCCAGCTGGGTTGGTGGAATCTCTGCTAGTAACTGACCATGTAGCCTTTGCTAAATGCAGCTCCCACTGCTTGACGATCCCATCCCCCCATTGCCTTCGATGTTTCTTTGAAGAGTTCATTGCACCACTCAACTTTTCTGGCAGTTGCTGCATGGTATGGAATGTGATATACCCACTCGACGCCATGTTCTCTAGCCCAAGTGTTTATATGATGAGATGAGTCCCTTTGTTGGACTCAATTCTCTCACAGGTACCATGCCTCCAAAGGACCTGCTTTTCAAGGATGGTGTTCTGAGCAGTGTTCAAGCTGTGAACAACTGCCTCTTGTGTTGCCAATCCAATCCTATCTTTAACACCATGATTTTTGCAGCATATCCACCTGTTCATTATTTCAGTGTTCCTCATTAGCCCAACTCATGGGCATGTGGGCACCAACATGACAGACTTTCCCAGGTAGCTTCTCTACTTGAGTGGCAATGTCTTGACATTCATCAGCAGCCCAGACTGGTTTTCCCCTATGCTGCCAATTGGTCGTTTTCCACCTTTCCAGCCAGAAGAGGCCTCCATAGAGCATTGTCTACCATCCAGGAGTCAGTGTAGAAAGAGAGTTCTGGCCACTTCTCTCCCTCAGCAATGTCCAGGGCCAACGGAACAGCTCTGAGTTCAGCAAGTTGGCTCAATCCACCTCCTCCTTCAGTAGCTTCTGCAGCTGCTCAAGTGGGGCGACATACAGCTGCTTTCCACTTTCAGTTCGTCCTTCCAATGCTCCAGGAAGTGTCCGTGAAAAGAGCGTAGCGTATTTCTTCTTGTGGCACTTGGTTGTAAGGTGGAGCTTCCTCAGCACATAACACCTGTTCCTGCTCTTCTTTTTCCAGTAGACCAAAGTTCTCACCTTCAGGCCAATTCATAACTATGTCCAAGATCCCAGAACAATTTGTGTTTCCAATACTGGCGTGCTGTGTGGTGAGGGCAACCCATTTCCATTTGCTCCATGTGGCATCAGTTGCATGGTGGGTAGAGGGAAACTTTCCTTTAAACATCCACCCAGCACCAGCACTCAGGGTGCCAGGAGAAGTTGTACCTCTATGCCAGTCACCTCTGAGGCATCCAGAGCTTCTTCAGAGGCTGCCAGGATCTCCTTCTCTGTGGGAGCATAGTTGGCTTCGGACCCTCTAACTTCAGCTCCAGAATCCAAGTGGTTGGCCTTGAGTCTCCCCAGGCACCTTCTGCCAAAGGCTCCAGGACAAACCATTGTTCCCAGCTCCAGAGTAGAGCACATTCTTCACCTCTTGTCCCATCCTGACTGGGCCAAGGGCTACTGCATGAGCGATCTCCTGCTTGATCTGGGTGAAGGCTTGTTGCTGTTGAGGGCCCCAGTGGAAATCGTTCTTCTTGCAGGTGACCAGGTAGAGACAGCTCGCAGTTTGGCTGTACTTAGGAAGGTGCATTCTCCAAAACCCTATGGCACCTAGGAAAGCTTGTGTTTTCTTCTTGTTGGTTGGTGGAGACCTTGCTGTCATCTTGTTCATTACCTCAGTGGTATTTGGTGTTGTCTGTCTTGCCACTTTACTCCCAGGAACTGGATCTCTGGCAGGTCCTTTGACTTTGCTCTTTTTAATGGGGAAGCTGGCTTCCAGCAGACTCTGGATGATTTTTTCCCCTTTCTCATTGAATTGCCGAGTTCCCCCACACAGCAATATCATTGGTGTACTGCAGATGTTCCTGTGCTTCAGCCTTTTCCAGTGCAGCCTGGATCAGTCCATGGCAGATGGTGGGGCTGTGTTTCCACCCTTGGGGCAGTTGGTTCCAGGTGTACTGCACGTCCCTCCAGGTGAAGGCAAACTGAGGCCTGAATTCTGCTGCCAGAGAAATGGAGAAAAATGCATTGGCAATGTCAAGAGTGGTGTACCACTTTTCTGCACCTTAGACTCCTGCTCGTACTGGAGCTCTAATATGTCCAGCACAGCAGCACTCAGAGGTGGAGTCACTTCCTTCAAGGCACGGTAGTCCACTGTCAATCTCCATTCTCCTTCAGATTTACGCACAGGCCAAATGGGGCTGTTGAAGGGTGAGTGGGCTTTGCTGACCACCCCTTGTCTCTCCAGCTCTCGGATCATTTTGTGGACGTGGATCATGGCATCTCAATTAATCCGGTATTGCTGGCGATGCACCACTGAGGTGGTAATTGGTGCTTGTTGCTCTTCTACTTTCAAGAGTCGAAGAGCAGAAGGATTTTCAGACAGCCCGGGCAAGGACTTTCAATTGCCTAATGTCCTCTGCCTCCACAGCAGCTATTCCAAAAGCCCACCTGAGTCCTTTTGTGTCTTTGAAATAACCACTCCAGAGGAAATCTATGCCCAGAATACACAGGGCCTCTGGATCAGTCACAATAGCATGTTTCTTCCTCTCTTTCCCAGTCTGACTCACCTCAGCTTCCAGCAGGGTCAACTCCTGCCATTCCCCCTGTCACCCCAGCAATAGAAACAGGTTCTGCCCCTACATGTCCTGATGGGATTAGACACTGCTCACCAGTGTCAACAAAAGCCTCGTATTTCTATAGCTCTGATGTGTCGGGATCTGTGATATTTAAATGATCCTGAGATTGTAGAAAGTCTCTGTCTTTCAGCCCCCCTGCCAAAGAAGAAGTCATAATTCTTCTGTGCTGGTTTTCAAGATTGTTTATTCTTGCCTGTCTATAACATGTTCTGTGTGACCTGCAGCAGATCTGTCTTGCAGGACAGCGTGCAGGGCTCTGTCCCTCAGTGGGATGCTACAAACATTATATACCAGAAACTACGTGTGCTATATTTACAATAATGTGCCAATATCTATCATCTACGTTGAACAGTGTGTCCCCAGCCTAAACCAATAGAAAAATGCCAACACTACAGTGAAACATGGAGGGCATGAAGAAGAAGAAAAAGGACAAGGCACGCTCAATTTCCTCCATCTTGCCTTCTTTGAACCCCTTATCTAGAATCCTAAAATTCTACTTTTGCACCCGTGCCATGCAAATTATCACTTATATCAAACACTCAGAGCTTGTAATTCATCCTGTAAGACTGAGAACTCTTTTGCATGGACAGAGATCAGAGATAGTGTCTCTCAGGGCTCTGTACAGGGGGGTTCCTGACCCCCTTGCCAGGGTCCCAGACCTTCCAGGACAGCCAGAGGGATGCCCTGGATTCTCACACTGATGTGCCAGGGATCCACACAGCCCAAAAGACACAGTTTTCCCTGGCTTCTACCTGACTAGAGGCAGGGCCTCTCTAGTCCTGGCTACCATTCCCTCCCTGGGTGTATATTCTGGATGTTTCTTCAAGGGGATCTGACATATCATCTTCCCTTCTGTTATACCTGGCAGCTCGGTCACGGGAAGCTGGGGCCACATTCATTTGGCTAGAAATCCCTCTGTTAGTAGTTCCCTCCTTTAGCTTGCATGCCCATGCTACTAGCACAGACATGGGTTTTCCATTCCACCTTCTCATGTCTTTTCCATGCTCATACAGGAAGAACCACAGGTCAACTCGTGGGGTGCACTTCCTCTCCCTAGCTGGGGGATCTTGGACTCTACACTGGGGCCTCTGGTTTGCACTGGTGCCACGTAGGAACTGTCCTTGCTCATCTCCTTCCTCATCTGCTCTCTGAAATTTTCCTGTTCATCCTTGAGACTCAGCCACAGCAGAGACACAAGTGTGCATCAGGCCTTGGATGATTGTTTCATAATTCCTGAGTTTGCTTTCTGCAGAACTCACTGTCTCTTGCTTGTCCACTAAATGCAGTGTTCCCATGAAGCTGTAGTATTCAGATGGCTCCTGCTGTGCAAGGCTCCACCACAGTTGTGCTGTACACCTGACCTTGTGTCCTGGTTTCGGGCAAATTTGGGAGAAAACCTCCAGAAGGAGCCCACAGAAAGCAAACCCCCACGGCCACTCCCCGACCTGGTTCAGGAAGAATTTCCTCAAGAGTAGTGGAAAAAAGCTGTTTATGTAACAGGCAAAGCACTCCCCAGCACAAAAAAAATGAACAACACCAGATGACAAAAACTTTCCCTGCTCTGAAGAAGTGACAAATTCGGAAAGTCCCTCCTGGGAGTGGTCGCCCAGTTCTCAGTCTCCGGTGCTGGGGATGGCTGCTGCAGGTCACAAAATGCAGGCTCTCGGTGTTTCTCGGTGTTTCCCAGGTCCCAGTCCGGAGCAGGTTCGAATGGTATTCAGGAAAGGGAAAGAAAAACAGTTCAGGGGAAAAATTGGACTGCCTAGCTAAACTAACTAATAAGCAAAACCAAAGGCAAAAGCAAAAAGCAGGAGTGAGAGCAAAGTGAAAGCAAGCAAGCCAGCAAGCAAGCCCAAGCCTCTCCGAGACACAACCATGGTGGGGGGACATGAGCCGGCTGATAACAAGACAAAACAAACCTTCACTTTTTGGAGCCTGTCCTGAAGGCACAGAACATAATATCAAGCATAAACAGAACATAAACGACTGGGGATACAAGCACCATAATGTCACCCTAGAACAACTTGTCAGGGTCATTATGCTGTCCATCCCTTGCAAAAAGCATCTCCAATACTGCCATTTGTCTCAGTGTAGGAGGTCAGGAGTTTTTTGGGTTTTTTTTCTTTTTTTCTTGTAGGGAATTTTCTCCCTGTTGTTGCTAAGAGATTGATGCTTAAGAGAACAAAAGACATGGCTGGAGGACAATAAGGTGGAAGGGTACAGCTAGCTGCTGTCTTGCCTTAGGCGTTTTCTCTTAGGAAGGGCAGAGATACCCCAAGATTTTGGCCAGGGGGTGAGGGGCTAAGCTCTGCTCCTCTCACTCTCTCAGGATCAGAGGAGGGCCAGCCAGTCTGTGGTCACTGCCTGGAGCTTTCTCTGCCACTGTAGAGCTTTTGTCCTGCCACTGCTTGTCCTGCCATGGCTTGCTGCTTACGAGGTTCCTGCTGCAGTCCATTTCACCAGCCGGAGGTGCAGCGGGACCGGCTGTCCCCGAGGGCTCCAAAGGAAGCCCCTTCTCCATCCCTGCCGCCTGCCCGCCCGTCATTGCCGTGTGCAGAGGGACGGCCGAGCTGCGCCACAGCGCCCCCTGCAGCCGCGGGGGAATCACCGCCCCCGCCTGCCCGGCCGGCAGCCAGCGGCGCCCCTGCTGGCTGTGCCCGGAACTGCGCCGCAGGGGAAGGCG
Source organism: Chloebia gouldiae (assembly GCA_003676055.1). Taxonomy (NCBI): domain Eukaryota; kingdom Metazoa; phylum Chordata; class Aves; order Passeriformes; family Passeridae; genus Chloebia; species Chloebia gouldiae. Next base: position 150,515 of record QUSF01000231.1, on the reverse strand, counting down.
CCTGAGCCGGGACGAGGCTGGCGCTGGGTCTCTGCCTCTGCTCGCTGTCGCTGCCGGGCTTGGTGTTTGTTTGCCTGGCTGTGCACACGCACGCTAGTAAGGAACTGCTATTCCTTTTCCCATATCTTTGCCTGAATGCCTCATAATTACAAAGTTACAATAATTTGGAGGTAAGGGGGTCATATTTTCCATTTAAGGGATGTTCCCGCCTTCCTTGGCAGACACCTGTCTTTCAAACCAAGACAGTCAGGCATTGGATCCCTTCCTTCCTGGTCTTCCAGGGCTTTCTATGATGGTGATTCTGCCAGCTGTCCCTGGAAACAAACCTCTCTCTTACACTTGTTATATGCTGCTCCCAGAGAGAAAGGGGCCCTGGCTCCCTCACAAACACCTGTTCAATCCCCACATCCTGGGCCAAGGAGCCCAAAACCCCTGCTGCAGTATCATCAAGTTGCATGCCTGTACCCTTAAGGTCCTGTAAGAGGCCGTCTGAAGACCTTCACTCATTTGCCTGCCGATTGCCACGAGAAGGAACTCCCTTCCCCCACTGCAGTTCTGGCTTGGAAAAGACAACATGCAGGTGCAGCCATTATACCGTTACATTAGCTGTTCCGAATAAGGCCTGGCAAGAACTTGGCAAGGAGTTGGGAAGGACTTGGCGAGGACCCAGCGTGGACCCAGCACAGCGCGGCCTGCTGCAATGTCCACTTCACTCTCGACCTTTAAGGCGAATGAACTGTTGGGGTGACTCTGGTGAAGACCCCTCACCTGCCTCATTACCACCGTGACAGACAGAGATCAAGAACCCTCTCCCCAAGGACTGAGACTGAGACCCCTACCACAGGGAGTGGGGGGGGAGGGGGGGGTTGGAGAATGACATGACCTGTTCTCCTCCAGTAATTTCAATAGACTTTTGTCACACCTGTTCCCCCCACAGCAATTTCAATACATGACCTGTTCTCCTCCAGTAACTTCAATAGACTTTTGTCACACCTGTTCCCCCCCACAGCAATTTCAATACATGACCTGTTCTTCTCCAGTGACTTCAATAGACTTCGTCATTGTGTTCTTCCTGCCTGGATGATTCTCATTGGTCTGTATGTTCCCCCCTTTTTCCTCTGTGGACTATAACTGGACCCCTGGGTTGGGTAGGACTTTGGAGACTCTCCCCAACACAACAAGACGGATCCCCATCATCCAGACCAGTGATGACCTCGTCTGTGTTGGTAGCTATTCCCATCTCCCTCCTCTTTCTCTCTCTCTCTATCCATTTTATTTCTTTTCTAGCCCCACTATCGCATTTATTGTTTTGGCCCCTAATAAAGGTGCCTTTGTTGTGATTAAATTGATAGTCCCCTGCTGTTCATCTTTTGCACTTTGGGATCAGCTAACGAACCATCACGACAACCCACTATAAGCGGATCGTGACAGGTCCCAAACTTGAATCAACCAGGTTGAAAAAGCCTCATGTCCCTGTTGTGCAGTGTCTTTCCACAGACTGCGGAGACTGTCAAACAACAGGGACTCAGTCATGATCTTGGCTTTTGGCTCCTCTGCTGGTTGTAAGGGCCTTGGTTCCACCTTCACAGTAACTGGGTATGTTGATTTGGTTTAGACTTCTGTGCTCTTTTTCCATGCAGTTCCCCCCCCCCCCCCCCCCGCCAGGGCCCCAGGTGCTGGCTAGCAGTCGCCCACAGGGGCTGGTGGGTGAGCAACAAACACCGCTGCCCCTGGGTCTCTGCTGAGATTGCCAGGTAGCAGTCAGTTCACTGTGACACAGGCAGTGCCACTCTGAGAACGCCACGAGGACCAGGACAAAGAGACTAGAGAGGCCATTTGTATGCAGTCTGAAGAAAGTTGCATTGCTCGAACCCTGCAGGGACAAATGACCCCAGGCGGAGGTCTGGATACAGTTTTTATAGGGGGTGTAGGTCAAAAGGTTAAACCTATAGAGACAGTGTCCAGCCTAAATACATCACAGGTCAAATCCAATGGGAGTAGTTCAGGGGAGGGGTGACAGCTCAGGAGAATACAGTAAAGAAAACTTTCTAACTTCAGATTCACAAAGCCTTTTGCACAGCTGCATACCATATGTCCCTCTCTCTTATTTCATAAGATGGATGGAGCTTTGGGGAAGGATGAAACTGTGGCTTTTAAACTGCGGTGTCATCTTGTTTGCCATTTTCCATCATTCTTCTCCCATGGTGGCAGCAGCGACTACAACCAGCATGATGGTTGTAGACTTGGTGGTGATGATGCTGGAAATTATTTTCTTAAGAACCCCAAATGACAGCAAAACTAAAAAAAGTGCAACTATAAAATAACAGATGTCTTTTAGAAGAGACATCACCCACCCAGAAAGGTTCCAGTCTTTAAACATTCCCTTAAACCAGTCATCATTCTCCTGCTTCACGCTACCAATGAGGCCTTTCATTTCTCAGATGGACGAGTGGACGCTTTGGCCTTTTGATGGCAAATCGAAGCAACACAATCCCTCAAACTCTTTGCATCCATACCCATGTGCCAGCAGCAGAAAATCAATAGCTGCCCGATTTTGCAGGGTAGCTTTCCTGGTAATTTCTTCATCTTCAAGGAGGTCACTTAGAGCTGCCGATGCTAAATTTGCCTGCTTAGTCACCCAGCATTCTAGATTGCCTAATTCACTCAATGCTTTGGCTGCCGCTACCCATGGTAGGAACACAGAGACAGCAACTATTTTGATTTTGCCGAATGGTAAATTTTGGTGTCACAATGTTCATCAAATTGACTTGCACTCCATTTAGTAATTTTTGTTTCACCTTTTGCTTGCCTGATTGGAATTTGAGTCATGTTGGTCGAAGCAAGAGAAAGACACGCCAGAGTGCATGGACCTCCAATAAGGCAAGAAGGGATTCCTGGATATACTCTATCCTCACAGATGAAAAACACTCCCTTGTCTAGTTTTCGGGGATAGAAATCTGTGGTGGTGGGGTGCTTCAACTTATAAACAGCTGTGCACCATTGGCTTGCTCTGAATTCTACCTTGTATTGTCTGACCTGCTCATATAGTTTCACTTCTTTAACTGGTGAGAAATCAAACTGGATGCAGTATTCAGCTTTTGCGGAGCCCAGTAGTTCCAATTCCTGGGGCTATCCATTGGCAACGGGCAGGTTTAGAAACCACTTTTGCTACAGGAGTAGGTGTTGCAGCAATTCTGAGAGAGAGAGGTCATGATTTATGTCTGGAGTGAGAATTGAGCTACCCCTCAGACTAGGCCCCTGATAAGTGGCCTTGGTGAGGCCTTTCAAGCCTTTGACAGAGTGAGAAATTAGTTGTGGCGCAGTTAGAAATGATGTTAAGGTAACTACAAAGTAATGAGCTATCCGAGTGTGAATTAGAGTACAGCTGCAGTGTGAAAAGTCTGACCACCTTAAGGCAAAGGTAAACAATGTTAGCTTAACAATCAGAGTGCCTTTGTAAACTGTAAACTATATAGAAGTGTATATAAACTCCCATCTTCTCTCGAAGAAACAGAGAACGTAGCATTGATCGTATTGGTTGGATGTGCGTTCTGTCCTGTCCAGCTCTTCTGATTTATTTGGTCCCTGGCTTTGAGTGGTGCCCTGGGACAGGGACCCAGGATGCTCCAAAAAGCTCCCAAATTACTTTTAGGGTAATGGGGAGCAGAGTTTGAGTCGCATGACGAAAATCAGGTCCAAATCACTTTACAGCAATGGGGCTGGGATCCTAAATTCGCTTTTTGCAAATGAGGATCAGGTGAACGGAGCAGAAGACTCCAGATCCAAATCGAGCCATTCACGACAGGAGCTGGAGCAGAGAAAAAGACCTCGGTGTTCACGAAAAGCCTGAACGGTGGGTGTGGACGTGGTCGGGGCCAGGAGCTGGAGCGGAGCTGCTGCCGCGCTGAGAAAAGCGAACGGAGCACCCTGCGGAGGCGGAGGTAAGCTGCGAAGAGAAAGAAAGGGAACATATAGAGAGTGTCTGAGAACAAGCAGCACGGCTCCTTTCACATATCCTCTCTAAGAGAGGGAAAAGAAAAAAAAGGTCCGATTTGAGAGCAATTGACTCTGTGGGCAAAAGATAAAGAAAAGTTACAGAAAGCCCTCCCTCATCACTAGCAAGAAGGGGTGGCAGAACTCAGGCAATGGGCTGTGGCGGCGAGCACTGGCCAGCTGCCCGAGCAGAGCGCAGAGGCAGCGGGCATGGGGCCAGGTGGAGCGGGGCCAGCTGGTACTGAGCCTGAGGCAGGCTCAGGGCGGTGCAGACATCGGCCAAGAGACAGAAGGTTCCTTGCTGCTGAGCAACAACGCAAGGGGGGAGAGGGGCTTCCCGGCACTGGGGCCACGCTGGAGCCGGGGCAGGTGGGGCGCGGCCACGGTGGGGGTGTCTCTTCTCACATCCCCACGGTGAGAAAGCAACGATGGAAGCGAGAAGGCGCTGCCCCCTCATCTCCTTGCAAACGCAGCTATGGCGGCGGCGCGCCCACGCGGGAGCCCCGCAGCACCCAGCCATGACAGCGGAGACGTCTGCGGGACACCGAGGGTGCCATGGCAGCAACAGCCCCAAGGGCAGCAGCGCCACTGACAGCGGGAGTGCAACACTACAGCAGAAATTTCAACAGCATTTCTCAGATTTCTTACAAGAGTCAGAAAACATTAAAAAAAAAAAAGTGTAGCAGTACTGAGTCATTCTCCAAGATGCAAGGAAGGATGAACATTATACAAATCAATGTTATTTCAAATATGATATAGATGGAAATCACTGTATAAAGACAGAATTATTAGAAATTATTTAACTATCAAAAATGTCTAAAAACAAAGCATTTCAGAAATGTCAGTTAGACAGAATGCTGGTATTGAGTTTGTAATTTTGGTTTTGGATTTTTATAGATAATAATATAAATAATGATGATTGTTGGGTTTTATAGATAAGATAAATAGTGATTGTTATTAATGTAATTTGAATGCTTTAAAAAGATTGTTCTAAACTATTTTAAATATTTCTTGTTAAGTTGATCATATAATGTGAGTTGTCTGATTTTTGTGATAAAAATTATTATTAAGGTATTAAGGTATTGGTATGGTATTTACAGTCAGTTTTTATATGTTTTATTGTCTCTTTAGGTGACTGATTACGAGTTGTGCTTCTTCAGGATCCTGTGGTTTTGATTTTTTAACTACTCATGTGTTTTCTTTGTCCAATCTTTTATGCAGTTGCAACTCATCTTCCTTTACAAATTAATTGTCCAGATTCTGGTTCAAGATTTCACACTTCAAATTTTCAGATTTCTGAAGAAAGGGTTTGTTGTATTTAGAGAATTTTCATCTTGAAAAAAAATTTTTAGACAGGTTCAATTATTTGATGGTTTGATAAATTTTTAATCATAAGGTTTTTATTCGTAACTGTTATTTCTAAGACTTTTGTTTCATAATGTGTTAAAATATATCCTCCAAATAGAGTTCGAGTTCTGGCCAAGCTCTGGCTCTGCTTGGATGGTGTGATTGACCCAGGTGTTTTCTGCATCAAAAAGTATTCAAGTCCTTTTGGCTTGACAATTTGACCATATAAGACAGCTGAGCCTCAAAGGTAGTTTTGGAAGAACATGATCTCTGTTGTTTTAAGGTTTGTCAGCTGCTGCAGACTCTGGGATGACAATTTGATATTATAGCACTTGCTAACTGTGATTTTATATGTAATGTTAATTGTGTGTTATCTGATTGGGTTTTATTTGTTGATAGTTTTTTCTTTAATACATGTATTGTTCTGTTCTTGAGGTTTTTTTCATGTTTATAACAAATATGTTGATATCTCCATTTCTTCATGCAGTTTTAAGGAGCAGAATTGAGAAAGAACCCTCCAGTCCCTGTGGGGATGTTGGGTTTGTTTGTGTTTTAACAGGTGCAGAATCTGGATGGATTTCAGTGAAGAATGTGAAACTTATCAACTGCAAGAAAGCACTGATCTCTCCACAAGTGAGAGCAGAAGATGCACAGAAAATGCAGAGGATGCAAAAATTTGTGTTTCACCCAGAGAAGATTGTGGACTTTGGATTTTTTCATAAATGTGTGTTTTTAGTGATGTTATAGAATTTGGTTACTAGGTTTTGATTGGTTTTAGTAAGGCCTGTGATTCTTCTGTTCATTTCGCCATTGTTTTTCAATAGCAAAAGAAAAAGAGGGAGTCCCAATGTGGATCAACAGCAATCCTGCTTGAGTGGCTGTTCTTACCCGTTCAGCCAAAAAGCCATGTGGCAGGACAGATGCTCTTGCTGCATTGATACGAAAAGGCAGAGACAGAACTTTAGAAATGGATGGAAAAGAACCAGCAGACATCAGTGTTCCTGTGAAAAATGAAGATCTGGAATGGATGCTCATACACTCTGCTGCATTGCAGGAAGCATTGTTACGTTTCACAGGAGTGGTGCACCGACAATTTGAGATCCCCATGAATGATGTGCAAGGGATTGTTCGAGCCTGCCCTCAGTGTAGTCATTATGGGCCTGGCCTCGGACTTGGCACAAATCCAAGGGGTCTGAAAGCTTTAGAGTTGTGGCAGATGGATGTAACTCATGTTCCCGAGTTTGGGAAGCTGAAATATGTACATGCCACTGTAGATACTTATTCTAGATTTATTTGGGCCACAGCACAGACAGGGGAAAAGGCCCTGCATGTGAAAAGGCATCTATTTGCCTGCTTTGCAGTAATGGGTGTACCTGTAGAAATCAAAACTGATAATGCTCCATCATACGTTAGTAAACAAGTTGCTACATTTATTCAGAAGTGGGAGGTGAAACATACTACAGGGATCCCTCACTCATCTACAGGTCAAGCCATTGTAGAGAGAGCCAACCGTACCCTAAAAGAATACCTAGCAAAACAAAAGCAAAGTGATGAAACTGATGTGTTTAACCGATTGTCAAAGGTATTGTTCACTCTAAACTATTTGTGTTTGGCAGAAGGTAGAGAAGAACCTGCGGTCATGATACACCACCAAGCAGTGAAAGAAGAAAGACCGCAAGCAATTCCAGGACTTTACGTTTATCACAAGGACATGCAGACGGGTGAATGGAGAGGGCCAAGTCCAGTGTTGTTTAATGGTAGAGGTTATATGTGTGTTTCAACAGGTACTGGTCCAGTCTGGGTGCCGAGCAATTCACCTGTGCGTGTCCACAGGCAAAGATACCAACCCGCAGTGACAATAACATCAACGACAACAGTTTGCCTGGAACATCCTGTGATAAATCCAGTTCTGATGAAAATTAATTATATAGACTACAGAGAAATAAGTTAGATTATCATAAGTGTGAAGTTAGATTTATCATAAGTTAGTTTATTAGAAGTTATAGTTTACGTTTAGAATTAAGTTTCTTTCTTTCATGTTAAACACGGCATTCAAGAACCTGAGAAATATGTGGTGGGTCTCAATGTTTCTATTAAGCAATGTTTTAGTTATTGAAGTATCTGGAATCCTTGACACTGACAAGAGAGAAAATATGTGGATCACTTGGGCCAAACAAACTAGGCAAGATTAATTCTGCCTGTCGTTAGCCACACCATCTAACCCTTTCCGTACTTGTTTGATTGGAGTCTCCTTGGGTCCCATGGCAGAGTTCAAAACTTGGATCCGAGCTCAAATCAATCCAAAAAGCACACTGGGAGCGCAAGCTGTTGCATTTGTGCAAAACCTTGAATTTATTGATGCCAATCTTCAAGAATTTGATCTTTTGGGTTCTGTCCCAGGAAATTACTGTTTGATATTTGGACCTTATGCTGCCAAACCAAATCAAGAAAAAAGACAGTTAACAGATGACAGCACTTGGTTGTCTCCCAGATCACCATTGTATTATAATTATTCAGAATATTGTGACAATTGGACTCAATCTGTGACACCATCAAGGGGTGGTGCAGGAAAATTGCCCCCAAGAACCTTCCTCATCTGCGGGGACTGAGCCTGGTCGGCAGTCCCGCAAAATGCTAGGGGAGGCCCATGTCATATCGGTAGGTTAGCGCTTTTTGCTCCCACCATATATCAAGTTCTCAAATTGCCTCAGATGACTCAGCAAGCCAAGCGCAGTGTTCTCCAAATGGACCCCAATTGCAAAGATCTAGTGTCATTATGGGGGCGCGCTTCAGTAGTACTAGCCTCATTTTTCACCCTATGAGTTGCTTCAGTGCAAGCTCTCACACAATTGAAAACCCTGGCCTGCTGGACAGGAAAGTAGATTAATATTACATCTAAAATATTAAGTGAGTTTGCCACTGATATAGCTGAACCTGTCACGCAGTTCTTTAAAACAGAGCTGCCATTGACTTCCTTCTTTTAGCACACAGATTTGGGTGCGGAAAATTTGAAAGCATGTGCTGCATGAATTTGTCTGACCATTCTCAATCGATTTATAAACAATTAACACAACCAAAAGACAACATGAAGAAACTTGTTGCTGTAGACACTCTGTTTGCTAATTGGCTCAATTCTTTAGGTTTTGCTAGTTGAGTCAAACATTTAGTTCATTCTGGTATTACAGTTTTTCTTATTACTATAATTAGTTTAGTCTCTATACCATGTTTATTATAGTGTATGCAGAAGATAGTGCACCACGCCTTCAAGCCAGCCTGGGTAGCTCAAAAAGAAAAAGAGGGAATTGTTGCAGCATTTCTGAGAGAGAGAGGTCATGATTTATGTCTGGAGTGAGAATTAATCTACCCCTCAGACTAGGCCCCTGATAAGTGGCCTTGGTGAGGCCTTTCAAGTCTTTGACGCAGTAAGAAATTAGTTGTGGCGCAGTTAGAAATGATGTTAAGGTAACTACAAAGTAATGAGCTATCTGAGTGTGAATTAGAGTAGAGTTGCAGTGTGAAAAGTCTGACCACCTTAAGGCAAAGGTAAACAATGTTAGCTTGACAATCAGAGTGCCTTTCTAAACTGTAAACTATATAGAAGTGTATATAAACTCCCATCTTCTCTTGAAGAAACGGAGAACGTAGCATTGATCATATTGGTTGGATGTGCGTTCTGTCCTGTCCAGCTCTTCTGATTTATGAGGTCCCTGGCTTTGAGTAGAGGGTTTTCTACAGGTATTTTGATATGTTCTATATTTCCCTGTTGCTTGTCGGATACTGCTCAGACATTAGGTGAATTGTTCTCATTTAAATCTTTTTGCAACTGGACCAAAGAATTTGGGAATTCTTGCCCCTTACTCGGAATCCCTATTAAGCATGTGGACATCGGATTTTCTGCTGAGGCAGTAGCTAAACACAAATGGTC
>QUSF01000231.1:119331-141240 GCA_003676055.1 Chloebia gouldiae | reverse complement strand
TGAAAGAAAAATGAAACCATATAACAGGGTAAACCAATCATGGAAAAGAATACCATTTGCTCTGCCAGTATAAAGGAAGACAGGAATTAGGGTTCACTTCCTTCCTTGCGGCGTTTCCCGTTTGACGCAACTGCGTCATCTGTGGGGTCTTCTAAAGCATCAGGGAGGGTATTCTATGGTGGACTCACTCCCTTTTCAGGAGTATAGGGTTTGACCCATTTCTTAGGGATCCCCCTGAGTCCGGAGGATGTGGACACACACGCATACCCCCATCCCCAAGTGATAAGCTGGTGTGGGCCCTGGATTTTTCCAGAGTCTGGATCCCTAATTAACTGGTTGGAGAACTCTCCCCCCCCCACCCTCACCCCCTGAGGAGGTGCTGTCTCCCGAAAGGGGCATTGGCTGATGAGGTGGCCTTCCTGATTTCAGTAATAACACCTGCATTTGGGTGGAGGAGGTTTCGATGTTGGAGTTCTTGGGGTTGCTAATGTTGGGGCAACAACTTTTTCCTGAGGCTTTTTCATCAAGTCCTCTGCCATTAGTGTGGCTTTTCTTGTGCACTCCTCGATGAGCTGATCAAGCATCGGTGGAGGGGACGCTGGAAGTGCCATGATGACTCGCCGACAGGCTTAATTTGCATTTGTGGTGACAATTTCTAATGTGAGCTGGTCTTGTAGCTCTTGCCTTTCCACCCTCTTTTTGAGTGAAGCTCTCACTCGATCAACGAAATCCATGAATGGCTCTGTAACAGATTGCTTGAGAGCAATATAAGATACTACAGGTTCCTTAGAGGGCATACTAAGGAAGGCTGGCTCTGCTAAGTTCTTTGTTAGGTCTAACACTGATTTGTGGATCCCTGCCACTTGCCTCTGAGCCTGGCTCCAATCACCCTCACCCACAAGATGGTCTAAGGTGATTTCTTCATCCTCTATATCTGTGGCATATTCGGCACTCTGCAAAATTTCTGGAAGAAGGTCCCCTGCTAACCTTTTCCAAGTCCTTTCCCATATTTTATATTCTGATTGAGGGAGCAGGCAACTGAACAAACGCTTCAAATCAGCAGGAACCATGAAATTAGAGTTAAAAGTTGCTTTTAAAATGCTCCTGAAAAATTTGCTTTTTTCTCCAAATTCACGTTTTGTTTTGCAGAGTTCCGTTATGCATTCATACGGAAAGGGTTCCCATCTGGGGTGCTGCCCTCTGGCATTGCAGGTGACCGGAGCCAGGAACAGGGGATTGGAATCACTAACTGCTTTCTGTTTTCCGGGCCCAGCGCCTCCCCCCCTCACGTTGCCGTGGGAACCTGAGAGCTGGGCATGGGAAACAGGAGATGGGTGGGCAGGGTCCAGTGGCTGGAGGGTGGTGGCTCCTGTGGGAATGGCTGATGTTGATGATGCCATGGGGAACAGGGTGGGCGCGGGTGATGCAGTCTCGAGGGGTGGTGCTGTGGGTCGAGCAGTGCAACAGCACCTGGGATGGGTTTGGTCAACTGCCGCAAGGGAGGAAAAGGGGTTGGGACAAGGGTTTGGGGCTGACATGGGGAAGGGTTGGAAGGGATTTTGGGAAGAAGCAGCTCCTGCTGCGTGGCACTGGCCATCTTGGGATGGAAGAGGGGTCCCCACCATGTGGCCGCCGCCATCTTGTGGCGAGACTTCTCGTGGGGGGTGTAAGAAAGCATTAGAAGAGGTAAAGCATTTTTGCAAGCAACTAGGACTTTGAGCTGCATGAGAGGGATTGGGACAGGGGTTAGAAACTGAGATTTCAACAGTGTGGTCAGTGTTCTCAGAGAGGGGGGATGGGGGGGCAGCTAGGGAGGAGGTGAAGCAGATGAACTTTTTTTTGTCTCCTGTGCGTCCTGTCTGTTCGCGCTCTCTTTTACAATGTCATAAACTAATAAAAATATTCTCATAAAGCCTTCTTTCACTGAGGGGTCTCCCTTCTTAGTGCCTTCAATCAAAACTGCACCCACACACTTCCAAAAATCTTTCTGTTTCACCTCCTGAGCTGACATGTTAGGGAAACTTAAAGATACCCATCTAACAAACTGTTTCAGAAACCTATTAGAAAAGCTTTCTCCTGCCTCTTGCAGGGTTCCCTTTACTTGCTTATAAATCTCTTTTTGCTGTGTGGATAGCCGAACACCCATTTCTGACCACAAGCAAAGTCTCACCCACCTACTGCAGGAAAAAACACAAAGAAAAAAAAATTTAAAAGGTCTAAAGAGTCGGCGGCGGCACCCCACTCACACCACGTGCTGCGTGTTTCCTCCCCCTAGGGATTGGGGCTGCCTCCCCCCAGAAAGACTCCTAGCTGGGTCCCTCCCGCGCCAGTATAGAGACTTACCAAATCGCTGACTTTTAGAAAAAAGCCTGCAGCAGTGGTTCCCAGATCTGAAGCCGTTTTCCAGGGTATATGGAAAGTTGTGTCTTCATCCTCTGAGAGCCGTGCCAGACAGAAATCAGCACAGTTTCTCAGTGGTGATAGTGCTGCCGAACTGAACCTTGGGGGGCTCTAGCCCCCAGGAACAGTATGGTCAAAGGGTTTTTCCCCACTGGTATGATGCCCTATGCTGGCGGCTTCTTGCATAGGGCGGCGCCGGCGGCTGCGTCTTCCATGGTAACGAATGTGGAAAAATCGCTCGGAAAAAGCCCCAAATCAGTGCACTATCTGTAGCACTCTTAAAGGGACCAGCCGTGTCAGCCCCACGTGCAGGGCACCACTTGCACTCTTTTTCACCCGCGCCCCCCCCCCCCCCCCCGCCCCCCGCCAGGGCCCCAGGTGCTGGCTAGCAGTTGCCCGCAGGGGCCGGTGGGTGAGCAAAAAACACCGCTACCCCTGGGTCTCTGCTGAGATTGCCAGGTAGCAGTCAGTTCACTGTGACACGGGCAGTGCCGCTCTGAGAATGCCATGAGGACTGGGACAAAGAGACTAGAGAGGCCATTTGTATGCAGTCTGAAGAAAGTTGCATTGCTCAAACCCTGCAGGGACAAATGACCCCAGGCGGAGGTCTGGATACAGTTTTTATAAGAGGTGTAGGTCAAAAGGTTAAACCTATAGAGACAGTGTCCAGCCTAAATGCTTCACAGGTCAAATCCAATGGGAGTAGTTCAGGGGAGAGGTGACAGCTCAGGAGAATACAGTAAAGAAAACTTTCTAACTTCAGATTCACAAAGCCTTTTGCGCAGTTGCACACCACAGACTTCCTCCTCTGCAGAGGGTTGACTGCTGCTGGCTGTGGCTAGCCTTGTGGGTGAGCCAGAACCTGGACAGTTACAACATCCATGGTTTCTACTGCTGCACCATTGGCCTTTCCCTCTGATTGCAGCTGGTGCTGCTGGACCATGTCCCTGCCCTCCGTGTCAGGTTTTGGGGAAGCTACCCCAAAAGGTAACCTCAACCTGTCTCTGAATGGTGACTAGACCTTGCTGAATAAACACAGCGAAAACATAAGCAGATGATCTCTTTAGCATCTAGGTGAAATTTAAACTCTTCAAAAGCTGTTGGCTTAGGCCCAAAGAAGTGAATGAAGGGTTGGGAGAAGACTCCCCCCTGTGTTGCTTCATCACAATAGGTACCATTAGTAAGAAAACCCCAAAGACATGAACTTAGCCCATGATATTTACATAGCCATGTGCCCATATTCCAGAAGAAGTTTACAAGCATTGAATTTCTCACCTTGTTGACATGTTCTACAAACTTGATAACTACAATGCTCTTAGTCATGAGATCCATGTTTCGACAAGGGGCTGCAAACTGGAAAAATGTGGCCACAATCATGTACCAAACAAACCAGGGTAAGCTTGACCACATGATGCCACTTAATGAGGTTCTTTATCCTGTGCGCAAGAACTGTTATTCTCTTTTCACCCTTTCCTCTCAGTGCTTTCATGCCATACACTGGGCACCAATAATTGTCTTGTTTTTAAAAGGCAGATGTCTGCCAAGTAAAGCGGGAACCTTCCTGGAATGGAAAAAAATTACCCCTTCCCTCCAAATTATTCCAACTTCAAAATTACAGGGTTTCCAGGCAAAAATAAAAGAAAAGCAGTAACAGTTCTCTGCTGTATATAAAACAGAATGAACAGCAAACAACAAAGGAAAACAATAACAGAGTTTTCCACCCATCAAGCACCATTCCCCCCTTTGGTGCAGTTACAGCCATAGCCAGCAGAGGGCGCTGGTGGGCCCAGTAAGGCAGGGCAGGTGCGATGGTTCCCCCCAGCCAGCAGGGGGCGCTCCGATGCGAGCTCGGCACCATTCCCAGGTGTGCTGGCATCTCGGGTGAGGGGAAGGAGGGAAAATTGCTCCTTCTGTAAATTCACAGGCAGCAAGCAGTCTCAGCAACATCAGCAGCAGAGGGCAGAAAACAGAGAGGGCAGGCAGGTCAGATGAAGCAGCAGTGGGTCTCAGGATCACCCACCGGCATCCAGCAGAAACACTGAAGGCGGGCAGATCCAATTCTAATACCAAGTAAAAATGCAGCCATACCCCCAGCTAGATAAACATGCACACCCCAACACCTCCAGGGCCGCTCCTCCCATTTCCCCACTGGAAGGGAAGAGGCAGCCACAGCCCACCCTCTGTGGGATCCCAGGTGGAGCTTATGCCTCTCCTGATAGCCCCCGAGCTGTGGAAGGCCCGGGGCAGGAAACAGGGACAGTTCCTGGCACAAATGACCATGGGATATGCCCATCACCATGAGCCACCCCCCGAGACAATGTGAAAGTAACCCTCTTAAAGCCCAGAACAAAATGTCTGTCACATTGAAATGTACTCCAACAACGATCCTGAATCCATCCTCGTATGTATAAGGCAAGGATGTCTGTGTTTCAGAACGCCCTGTGACACCTTAACAGTAGAAAACACATCCAGCTTGCCAAGAACTCAATAGTTGGTATTTGTAACTTTACTAACAGATGAAACAGGGAGAAAAAAATCACAGCTCCACAATTCTGTAAGGTTTTGCAGGGAGGGTATGTTTATTACAGCACTGGACGTATGTGGAGATTGTTTCCCTTCAAAGGACATACCTGCTCCTGAGAACTCCCAATCTTTTTCTCTCTCTCTTTACTAGTTTACATATGAATAGTGTTTCATCATAGGTTCATGAATATTCATTCTACTGATTTCAGGCTACACTTACAGCTAGTTACACATGTAACTAATTTTTTATCAGAAAGTATAGAAACACTAGTTTTTTATCAGAAAGTACAGAAACAACTCCTGGGTCACCCGGCCTTGTCTGTTTCAAGGTTCGAGGAGCCTCTCTTATCTCTTCAGCTTAGGAATTCACATTCTTTCTCCTCAGCTGGGGCAGTTTTACTAGTGCTGCAGAGTTACCACACTAAACAGCATATTTTACTTATGCTAGCAAGCTCAAAGCGGCACATTTCACTTAAATCCAAATGGATTTCTACCCTATTAATTTTTTACTCTGTTTCACAGAGCAGGATGTGATTTCAGCTATTACCTACCAGAAGCTGTTTTACAGAGCCTACATGTCAACTTTTCTCCGACACCAATTGAAATGAACATTACCATGGTCAAAAAACTGTTGGAACATCCTGGCCTACACAAACTACCACAACAGCAGAAGAAGAAAAGTCAGAAGACACCAATCAGTGTCCATCACAATCTAGAAAAGGCACATCATGTCCTAGGCCTAATGAAGAGGAATGGAGAAAATCAGTGGTAGGAAAACTTACTTGGATGGTCCCCAGCTGCCACAGGCTTTTCCAATCTAAGCTACATCCTGCAGTTGTGATACTGGCACTAACCGGAATTGGGTTTGTGTTAATAATTGCAGTGTATATAAGAGTGTGATACATAATCCAGCAATCAAGAAAACAAACTTGTCCAGAAACACAAAGGTTGAAGGAAGAAAAGCAATGTGTTTGTTTTGCCAGAACCAGATGCTGTGGTTTTGTTCATAGATATCACTTAGTTTCAACATTTTGAGAAAATAACTCAATGATTCGCTTCAACACTGAACCAAAAGCCACCACAGAGATTGACTCAGCAAGGTGGGTATTTGCTTTATTCAGCTCCTCTGTGAGAAATGGATTTGTAAAGAATTCTTAAAACCTGACCGAAAGCTCACAGTCTTGTACATCTGTATGAAAATTCTAAGATAAGGTGTGCTGACTTAGGAAGGCCATGGAATAGAGATGACATTGCTGAGAGAGAGAGAGTGAAGTAGAAACAAGTTTCAAAAGATGGCCTTGCAAAACAACCAGATATTTTGGAGAATTTGAACTGTGGAAGATAAATTGCAGCAAGACTGCGTGGGGTAAAATAAGAGATGGTTGTTGTGTGTCCAGAAGTATTAGCAGC
This sequence comes from Chloebia gouldiae, assembly GCA_003676055.1. Taxonomy (NCBI): domain Eukaryota; kingdom Metazoa; phylum Chordata; class Aves; order Passeriformes; family Passeridae; genus Chloebia; species Chloebia gouldiae. The sequence continues at coordinate 134,907 of QUSF01000231.1, read as the reverse complement.
ATTGTGTGGCAAAAGCTAATAGGCTGAAAAACATTTATAAGGTATTGCAACCAGGAAACAGGGTGGCTTCTGATAGAATGGTGTTAAGTTTTACATCTCTTTTGTATCACCCTTCTATGAGACTGGTAATGGAATAAAATATTTTCAAATGCCTTTCAGTTGCCCCATCTCTGTAGAGCTGGGATTTTCCAGCACTCCTCCTAACAGGCACACTGAGCACAGCACAATATGTGGTTATACTTCATGCAGATGCATTACATTCCTTGGTTAGGAGTGGTTTGACCACTTACTTCTTGGAAGTCACTATTATCATTAGCATACATGACAGCAAGTTCAGAGTACTCTGGTGGTGCCACTGAGGAAGGCTCCAAGTCTTCCACAGGGGTCATTCAGACTCAGGCAAACAGTCTTATTCCGTCTGCACTTATCACCTTTCGTTCTGAAGCATGTGTAGTCCTTCACTGGCTATTTCAGTAGTTTCAACACCTTCTGTTCCTCTTATCTTAGCATGGTGCATTCTGTTTCTCTTACCATAAAAGGGCAAAAGCGCATCTTGCTTCTTAGGCTTCTGCTTAATATTTGCTGACCATAATACTTAAATCATATATATATATATGAGTTACCAGTTCATCAACTCCTTTCACCACGGGCTCTGCTCTAGTCTCCTGTGGCCCTGAGCTGGGTGCCGATGGACCCCTGGCCCAGCTGGGCTGTGGGGCAGGGCAGCACCACGACTCCCCAGGCAGCAGCCGGCCCGCTGCCCCCACCAGAGCCTGGCACCAGTGGCTGCTGGCCGCCTGGCAGGCTGAGTGGGCAGGGGATGCCAAGGCTGGATGCATGGAGGCCTTGGCCAAGGGGCTGAGCCTGCACCAACTGCACCCTCCTGCGGTCTCTCCAGCTGGCAGAGGACAGGAGCCAGAGCAGCTGAGCACCTGTGTCATGAGCTGCTGTGCATGGAAAGCCCCCAGGAGTCCCAGCGACAGGTGACCATCAGGTTCATTGGTGAGCCAGGAGCCTGGGCTCCCCTTCACAACTTGCCGCTGCTCCACCCTGCCCAGCCCTGCCCCACCCCACATCCATCCCACCCCGCCTTGCCCTACCCCTCCCTGCTCTGCTCTGTCATGCTCCACCCACACTGGCCCTGCCCCTCTCTGGCCACAAACATGGGCTCGTCTCCACGCCTTGTCCCACCCAGCCCCTCCCCACTCCACCCTGCCCCACCCTGCCCCTCCCATCCCTGCCCAGCCCCAGCTGCTACCCCGGTGGGATGGTGCATTTTTGTTGCAATACTTTGTTCAGTTGTTATTGTATTTTATTCAATTTGTTTTAAATGGTTCGATCCTACCTACCCCCATGCAGTTGGTTCAGTCCACCATTGTTTCCTCCCCTTTCCCTATCAGTTCATGTATCTACCCCTTATTCCTGATCCTTCCATGTCTGTCATTGTAACCCTGCCCCTCTCCCCTGTCAGTTAATATAAACCCAGCCTCTCCTTCCAGAACCCTCTATGTCATTTATGTAATCCCTAAGTTCCCATTGGTTGTGGGAGAGTGCTACCTTTCTACCCTTCATTGGTTGCAAGATTATGTATCCCCACCCTGTACTCCTCCCCTGACTCCCCCTGATTGGTTGATGTATTGTATCCTCCCCTAAGACTTCCTCCCTTTATAAGTTGTTACGCAAGCACCGAAGGTGGTTTTTTGTTCCTGACACTCAGTGAAGAATAAATCCTCTTGGAGAGTCACACAAAGTACCCATCTTGCTTCTTTACCTCAACCCTCGGTGCCACTAACCATCTGCCCCCTGGCTTGCACCACTACCCGTGCTGTTCAGTGACCAGGCAGGGAGGGGCCATTTGGTGGTGTGGTTCCGGGGGAGAAAGCGAGCTAGCCTGAAAGGTCTTTCTCCAGGAGACCGGACACTGCGTCACCCCGGCAGCATCATCCGCGCCCGGATCTGTGGAGCCCCGCCTGCCCTCGGTGCTGCTGCTACCCTCTTGCAGCCGTGCCCTTGGGTGGCAGCATGTGGCAAGGGCCTGACCTGAGCCCAGGAGGGTGTGTGGCCACAGGGCTGGCAGCGCCGCTGGCAGGGAGCTGTGCTGCTGGGCTGTGACAGGCTCTGTGCTCTCAGGGATGGCTGGGCAGCACCTCAGGGAGCACAAGCGGCAGCTCGGGCACATTTGTCAGGGTGAGTGAGGGCAGTGGGCTGCCAGCCCCGGCTGCCGGGGGCAGCTGCAATATCAGCCCCAGTGCTGAGGGCTCTGCTCCCTGTGCAGCCCAGGGCTGCCGTGGCCAGAGCACAGGCACAGATCTCAGGGCCATGTGGGGCAATAGTGGCCAGTAGCTTCGGGCAGATCCCCTTGTTGGCTGGGCTGTTGGAGCTCTGAGGAGAACTGATTTGAGAGGCTCTCTGTCTGCTGGGGCCACCTGAGCCAGGGGGAATTTTTCTTTAAGATTGTTTCAGTCTTTTTTTTTTTTGTTCTTCAGGAGATAAAGATAGTATGTGCTCTAATACCTAGACTCCCAGGAGCTTTCTTTGGTGCCCAGTGTCTGCAGGACATGGGGGAAGAGGGGAAAGCAGGTCCTTGTGCTCAGCAAGCTGCCCAGATGTGCAGTGGGGAAGGGAAAATGGCCAGAAGCCCCTTGGCCTTTGGTTCTTCTGCTGAAGCCTTTGTGCTGGCGACAGGGCGGCTGTGGAGGAGCCAGAGCTGCAGAGATCCGTGCCAGACTGGTGCCTGGAGATGGCCACAAGCCGCCCTGCCCAGCCAGGCAATGCCATCTGTGTCCTCCTGCCTGTGTGTGGCTGGCTGCATTGCTGAGGGCTCCGAGGTGCCTCTCGATCTGGCTCCTCTGGAGCTCCATCAGGGCTGTGCCGCTGCCGGGCAGGTTGGCCGGGCTGGGGGAGACCCTGAGGGGAGGATGGGGCAGTGGGAGGATGTGAAGGGATGAGGTGCTGTGGCGGCCCTGACGGGACAAAGTGGTGGGAAGGCACGAGGGCCATGTGGGAGGGAGTGGGTGACAGGAGCTCCAAGGGGACAGGAGGCCCCTGAGGGGCTGATCTGGTGGGAAGCCCTGAAGAACTGGGTGTCAGAGGCCATAAGCACCCTCAGGCTGCTGCCTTGTTCCTGACAGCTGGCTGCTCTGGAGCTTCCCCAGAGACACTGCCATGCCCGGGGCAGAAGCCCTTGAGGCTGGGCCTCAGCAGGAGGGTGGGGACACACCCGAGGTGCCCAGACTGGGCTGCCTGGGGACAAGGAGGGCAAGGGGGCCCTGCGAGGCCACAGTCACTGCGTGCTGGCAGGGCTGGCAGCGAGCCCAGGCCCCTGGTGCTGAGACCGAGGCCCCCCTGACACGGAGCTCTGGGTTTGGGGAACTTCAGCCTCCATGGGGAGGGCGGCGAGGTCTCCTTGAGCAGGGCTGCCAAGTTGCCGCTGCCGAAGCGGCTCTGCACACCACAGAAAAAGCAGCAGAGTGGCACAGGAACAGCAGCACCCCAAACGCCAGCACCTGCTCAGTGAGGTGTCTGCACCAGCTGCCATGCCAAAAAGGCAGATACTGTGGGCACCAATGCATGTGGTTTGGCAGAAGGTTTCAGCAGAATTGGCCACAATGGCTTTCTCTTGACTTGCCAGCCTCACAGCAACTTTTGGCAGCTGCAGCTGCAGCCTGTGCCCCTGACTGACTTCAATGGCTGTGCTTGAGGGCAGACTCACCTTCCACAGGCAGACATCCCAAGGCAGTGGCATTGGTGCCATTGTGAGAGGGATATGAGGCTGCGCTTTATCTGCCGTCCCTCTCCTTCCTGCTGGCACCTTAAAAACACATGCAGCATCTTCCAAAGTGAATCCTGGAGTGGCTTGGAACAAAGGAAGCAGCAGCAGGCACTGAAGAAAAACAGGCACTTGTGGCCAGCATTCAGGGTTGGAGGTGTTTGCTGAGGATGTGGCCTGCTTCACAAGCTCACACTTTGCTGTTGGAACATCCTTCTTTGCTCTTGCTGGAGGCCATTCCCTACCAATGCATGGCCTACCATTGTTCCTGGATCAAGTCTGGTGGAGCTGTGGGCCAAAAGTCTGTCCAGTGTGTATCTGACAGCAGAAAAGAGCAGGACATGGCTGCTTCCAGCAGTTGTCTTGGCTGCTCCTTCAGGGGGCTGGCATCATCATCAGAGACACAGAACAGCTCCTCCTCCCAGAGTTATTCCTGTCCTCTAAACTTCCCCAGGTGTCTGCCTTGATGTTCACCGGGGTCCTCCCTGTTTGTGGCTGTTCATTGCCATGCTCAGCAGGCAGTAAGTTGTGTTTTCACATGAGCTGCCATAGGAAGGCACACAGCAAGTAGCACGTTGAATAGCCGAGGTTTGGCCAATTCTTTTTTCAGAGTGCAAGAAAGACAGAAAAGCACAAGGATATATGACAGTGTTTAAGTGGAGTCTCTTTGTTCTGTGAAATTCATTAGCTCTTGGTGTTTCTTTGCTACTGATAATCCCTTCCTTGAAAAAATCATTCCAAGAAGGAGCAACGTCATCTGACACATGCCAAGTGTTGCCAGCAGTTGCTCCAGGTGCTGCTACCAGCAGCCCATGTAGGACGGAGCACAGCCCCCAATGCACACCAACTTTGGCTGCCCTATGGCAGAGAAGCCCTTTTGGGGCACAGGTTTCTGGGGCAGGAGATGGGCACCGGTGCTGCCAGGGTTCAGGGGAACTCTGCTTCGGTGGGGACTCTGCCACGCCTGCTGATGTCAGCACTCTCGGGGCCCCCAGGGGTCAGAGCAGCATTCCTGCCCTGGCCCACACGTTCCTCGCCTGTGTCACATGGTGGCACTGAGGATGGCCACTATTTGGGACGTGTCTTGAGGAGGCAGTGACAGCTTCTGTGGAAGGCCGCGTGCCCTTCCCGCCACAGCTGCGACGGCAGCTGCAGGGGCTCCTTCTGCTGCCCTGAGCCCACAGAGCAGGGCAGCATCTGCTTATGGTTTGAGCTGTTCCTAAAGATCCTGTTGGGCTGTCTGACACACTTGGGGCAAGGCATTCCTTCCAACCTGGGCCACTTTGGGAGAGCTGGAGGCGGCCCCAGGGCAGGTGTCAGGATGTGCAAGGGCCCTTTGTGACATGGTGCTGGGTCTTCGGTTGCTGCTTGTGGCTGCTTCCTGCCTTTCCCTGGTGTGAGTGTCAGGGCATGCATTGCTTCTAAGATTTACCTTTCAGATATAAGATATGCTGTTTGAAAGAAGTTACAGTGGAAGGTTAGTGGCAAGTGTGGCAGAGAGCCTTATCCATCCCTTGGGGAAGTTTTTGTTTGGGAGAGGTACATGTGGCATTTACTAAGATTTGGGCTCCTGCCATTTTATTTTATGGGTTTGTACCTACAAAAAAGATAATTCAATTGTGAATTAAGTTGTGTTGGTATTTACAGATGTGCTCAGGAGGACACAGAGCCTTCCAGGGTCTGGGCGCACTCCCTGTCCCAGAGCAGCATCTACAGCAAGTTTTGGGGACTATGGTAGCATCTAGGCCTTCCATAAACAACAATCAAAATTGAAAACTGGCAAAGTGCCTGTTCTGGTCCTCCCCCACTACACAGAGAGGCATGGCCAAGCCTGTCCTAGTCCCTAGACAGCTGGAGCACAGACCTCCCTCTTCAGCCTGGCATGTTCAGCGGGGAGCTCACTGGAAACAGCTAAAAAACAGGTTCTTCAGGGCCACCACGCTGCTCATCAAATATAAGGAAGGTGCTCAGAGAAGGGATAAAGCCTTGGCAGGCTGGATACTACACTGGATAAATGCAGCACGGGGTCATTCCATGGAGCTGTCCCCAGTGTGTGAGGATGGGTGGGATGTTGTGTCACTATGTTCTTCCTGAGACAGCATTCTCCTGGACTGGGTTTTCAGCACCACTTCTGGTGGGCTTTTTCCTGCCTTATCCTAGCTCTGGATCTGAAAGAGAAAATAAAACCCAAATTGCTGTGCCACTGCCTCCCAGAGCCTGAGCTAAGTCTTTTGATGTTCCAGAGCAGTGGTGAGTGTGGGGAAGTGTCTTGGCTGAGGTATTGCCAAGGGCAGAACCGTAGAGCTCACTGCTCTGCAGAGGTGCTCCAAGATGACGCAGCAGGTGTCTGCCTTGATGTTCACCGGGGTCCTCCCTGTGAACGCAGGAGGAACTGGGTGAAGAATGCAGAGGAGACTCTCTTGCAGTGAAGTTCCAACCCATTTATTGGAGGCCAGGGGTACACAAGATAGACTTGAAGAGATCAGAAGCAAGAGAGAGCGCTGAGCATCTCTGTGCACAGGATTATAAAGTCTCAAAAAACAGGGGGTGGATACAAAAGAACAGTCAATAAGGTGACACTCAGGGTGTGGTTTTGGGCTAACACTGAATCAGGACAAGGGGAAGAGAAAAGGTTCAATGAGGGATTTGTCCATGGGATAACTGACAGGAATCATTCTGGAAGTAAGGGCAGCGTTGCCTTGAGGGACAGGGCAGAAGGGCAGGGCTGCCTTGATAGGCAAGGAAGGGTCTGGAACAAAGGGAGAAGACAACTTGAGGGGCAGCTGGAAGGGAGGGCACAAGTCAAAGAGGAACCAACTAGGAGAAACATGGAGGATAACAGAACATACCACTGAACATTCAGTTTAACAGAACCTAATGAAATAAACATGCACTGCAACATTGCTGTCTATGGGGAAAGAAACCAGGTGTGTCTTCAGTGAGAGCTTCTGGTTTATTCTCACAGAACTGTGGGTTTTCTGTGCTTGTCTTTGGTTTTTCTTTGGTGGTCCCCAAAAGCCTCTTTCCACTGAACACCTTCTACTTGTCCAGGTAGTACCCAGCAGATGAATTGGGATGAATCTAATGAGAACACAGTGGATAACTCCTCCTGCCTTGCCCATACCTCAGCTAAACCTGCAATTTTCTGTCAGAAATCTTGTTCTTCTCTGTGTTTTGTGCTCCTGTTTGCCCTTAACTTAGCTTGGAAAAAGCCTGAAGAAAGTGATAAATTTGACATGGTGGGCCTTGGTTTGCCAACTGTGTGGGACATTCATGATGTCTGGTGCTGAAGGCTGAAGGCACAGATCTGACTGTGTGGAGAATTTGAGAATTCATAGATACAGGGCAGAGGATTTGGGGAAAAAATTATAATTCTAGAAAAATTATGAATCTAGACTCTTTTGCACTCTTCCATGGCTACCGGAACGAAACCTGTTTATTTTCATTACTCTTTCTAACAGATCAATTCTCCAAGTATTTGATTTAGGCACTGAAAATAAATAGGCATTTTTAGCACTGTGTTACTTTCCACTCCCGCCATGTTTTCCCCGTTCCTGGGAGCCCTGTGACACTCATCAAGATAAGCCTGGACCCCTCCTTCATGCCCCAATGGGGTTGGCACAGAGCCAAGAAACCCTCCCTGTCAAGAGCCTAGAAAAACCCCTGACATTTGCTGTTCACTCTCTCTTTCCCCGCTCTTCCCTCTCGGACCATGGAATAAAAGAGCTGAACAATACATCGGGGGAGAGCCTCTTTTAAACCTTTGCCCCTCTCCTGATGTTTCCCCCCTCTCAAGGCCTTGTATTTCTGGGCTAGCCTGATAATTTAGGGGCTGAGAGAGAGGGGGAAACCACAGCTGGCGCCCAACATGTGTTTGCTATAAGCCCACACAATGAGCTGGAGACTTTTTTTTAAAGGATCTCAAAAGCTCTGTTGGGAAAGTCAACTGCCCTGTTACTCTAGCTGCCTTTAAAGGCTTTGAGTGTCAGGGAAAAGGTCAGGATCTTGCCTGAGTACCCCAGGTGAGCCGGCTGGAGAGGGGACCCCAGACGATTTCACGCACAACCCCACGGTTCACAGGATTGGTAAGATTCCCTCCGTTTCGCATTTTCCCGGGTGCGTGTCTAACCAGAAGGGGTTACCATAGTGACTGTAGGAAGCTGCCTGCGTGAGGCTAAGCTAGAAGCCTGCGTGTGTAGCTTGGAACCTACAGACTTGTGATAAACCGTGTTCCTGGGTCGGGAAAGTCACAGGAGGGGTCTGGAGTTCTGGGATGGCGGAGGGGAATTCTCCCCCGCAGGATAGCTGAGGAAAAGAGCAGGAGCCGCTCCAGCAGCGCCGCTCTGGCAAGTGCCCCACCCTTCCCCCCCCAATATTGATTCCCATGCTGACAGCGGGGAATTCGAAAAACCATGCTGTGTTACAAGTCTGGTGGAGGATAAAAACCATCGATACTATTAAAATAATGGGTGCAAAAGTATCAGTGGAAGAAAACAGCACAATAAAACACCTCAGCAATATTTTAAACAATGTAACATTCTCAAATAAGCGTCTATGGCATTTTGTATGCTGGCTAACTAAAGAAATACCAAATTTTACTGTGCAGGAACTGAATTTGATTTCATTTTGGGACCAGATTGGACAGATATTAACTTTAAAAATTGAAAATGGTGAACATAAAGCTTCTCTATTTATTCCGATATTCTTACAAGCTCGGAAACAGATTTTAGAAGCAGAAAAAAGCATGCAAATATAGACTGACGGTCCGAATTACCCCTTTTCCCTTCCCTATTCACCCCCTCGATATCCCAGCCCTGATATCTCTTTACGCACCCTGTACCCTCCTGTAACACCTGGTTCTTCTGAGAAATATAGTCCGGACTACTCCAAAAGTGAAAAGTTTTCTTCCCAGAGCTCTGATGGTGTAACAGGGTCTCTGAACAACTTGCAGTGGCATCATGGCGCCGGACACGTGCTTGTCCCTTCCCCTCACAACCCTTCCCTTCCCCCAGCCCCCCACCCCTCCCCCAATCCCTGCCGGCCCCCAACAGCTACCCCCCCCCACCTTTATCAGAGCCTGCCTCCGGGTTGCCTCAGGAACGGGGGTGGGGCCGGTCCCGGCACAGCTCCCAGATGCTGTGGGGGCAGGGCAGCTGAGGTCAGCAGCCCAGAACATCGCCGGCGGTGCTCGGGTTTCCCCCATGGCACTGGCAGCCCGGGAGGGGGGGGTGACCCGCCCCTCACCGGGGCACAGGGGGTGGCGTGGGGGAACACTCCTGCCTCTATGGACTTTGGAAATGAACTAATACCATCTGTTGCACCTGTAGTATATCTAGGTAGGAGAAACGGTGGCAGAACATACCAACCACTACCATATAGAGACAACACAGAGATTTGTAAAATACAGAGAGAATTTGGAAGAACAAGTGAGATTTTTAAAGGCATGATAAGGGCAACCTTTAATTCAAATGAAATGGTAATGAAAGATATCACTGATTTATTTAAATGTTTACTAACACCTTCTGAATATGAGATATGGGAAAATAAATGGAAGTCCGCTTTAACAGCAGTTTTACAGGAAATACAACAAACACCAAGTGACACAATGGACAATGATGGTAACCGTATTACAATGGATCATTTATGCGGTACAGGTACATGGCATTGTCCAGAAAGACAAACTCGAGTGCTATCTAGGTTGGTTTTGGAAAAAATCTGTAACACTGCAGAAAAAACATTTTATCAACGAAGCTGCCCGCTCCAGTCCCCAGGAGCGCCACCCCTTAGAACAGGGGTCTGGTCCCACCGGGGTAGCTTAACGCCCAAGGAGGTAATCCAGTGAGTCGCGCAGATCTCCACTGGTCACTCTTCACCTGTGAGGTCCACACGAGTGGTCCGCATGTTGGGCGCCAAACTGCCACGTACCTCGCTCCCAAAATGTCCCGCTCCTGATGGTGCACTGCCCAGGCTAGCTCGTGCCGTGGGCGAGGCGGGCAATCTAGGATGCCTGCTGCTGGACCGCAAGGCGGCTTTAGCAGGTACCCTTGTGGGCTACGCATAGACACAAGGCGATGTCCAGAGCAAAGAAGAGGAGACTCCTTCTGGTGTAGCAGCTTTGGTTTATTAATGAACAGGAACTTCCAAAGCTTGACCCTAACAGGATGGGTGCTCACCAGAAAGAGCCCCGAACTATGGGGAGCAACAGTTTAAATACAACATGGGAGGGGATACAAACAACCAATAGTGGGCCAGCAGGGGGTGGCTAAGGGCATGAGGGACAAGGGAAACCTCTAATGGGGAGCAGGCTAGGGAGGGGCCACAGGCCCTCGTCCAATCACTCGGTGCCCTGAATGGAAGCTTCTAGATGTGTGGGAAGGAGCACCGAGTGACAGACAAGGCACCTGGGAGGGGTAAGGGGAATGACTAAGCACTTTAGGGAAGATTGACATTTACTGGAAAGGCGGGAAAAGAGGTACAAGGTGGGAAAGTCTGGGAGGGACCAATACACAATAGGGGAAACCGGACTAAACCATTCCAACATTAAATAAGAATACATCATGTAACTTAAGGAACATAAAAACACACCACCACAGGACCTGATGGGAAATTGGCAAGTGTTCGCCCATTTGTGGCAGACTATAAGGCTCCTCTGTGGGGGAGAGACACCATGTCCCAATGGGGCGTCCAGTTAATCATTCCTAGGACACCCCAGGATTTTTGGAAGTAGCCACTGTGGCGCGCCCTGCCCACAAGTTAAAGTGGTTGGATAACACCCCAAAGTGGGTAGCACAGTGGCCTTTGAGTATCAAGAAACTCGAGGCACTTGAGAAACTTGTGGAGGAGCAGTTAGCTTAAGGACACCTACAAGAGACAGACAGCCCTTGGAATTTCCCAGTCTTTGTAATAAAGAAGCCTGGGAAGGACAAGTGGAGATTGCTCCATGATCTCAGAGAAATAAACAAAATTGTAGAGGACATGGGTCCACTCCAACCAGGGATGCCTGGTCCAGCAATGCTCCCTCGAGATTGGCAATTGGCTGTCCTAGACATCAAGGACTGTTTCTTCCAAATTCCATTGCATCCTGAAGATGCCCCGAGGTTTGCATTCTCAGTTCCTACCATCAATCAAGGAGCCCCAGTGAAACGCTATCACTGGAAAGTTTTGCCCCAAGGTCTAGAATCCAGTCCTTTCATATGCCAACAGTATGTAGCATCTCTGCTGTCTCCGGTACATGCAGAGAGAAAGGACGCCATCATCCTTCACTACATGGATGATGTGCTTGTGTGTGCCCCCAATGACTCTATACTCCAATACACACTTGACCTAGTGGTTGAGATTTTAACCTCTGTTGGATTTCAATTGCAGAAAAACCAAGTTCAAAGGATGCCACCTTGGAGATACCTGGGTCTGGAGATCTCTGTGACTACTGTCCTGCAGAAATTGGAGATCAATTGCAACCCCAGAACACCAGCAGACCTACACTCATTATGTGGATCTTTGAATTGGGTAAGACCCTGGCTAGGCCTCACAAATGAGGATCTAGACCCTCTCTTCAATTTATTGAAGGGGAAGAGGGAGCTGGCCTCCCCCAAGGAACTGACCCCAGAGGCAAAGACAGCAATCAAAAAGGTACATAAGGCCGTGTCAGAAAGGCAGACACATCGGTGTGAGCCAAACGTGCCTTTCCAGTTCATTGTTCTAGGGAAGCTACCACACTTGCATGGGTTGATTTTCCAAGGGGCAAAAGGATCCACTCTTGATCATAGAGTGGGTTTTCCTCTCACACCAAAGATCCAAGACCATCACTAAGCCACAAAAGCTGATAGCAAAGCTGATTCAGAAGGCCAGGGTGAGACTGTGTGAATTAGCAGGGTGTGATTTTACATGCATTCACCTCCTAGTCAGGCTTTTTGAGGAGGGAAGGAACTCTCCTGAGAGACTGACCAAAGGGATGTTTGAGCATTTGCTCCAGAGCAGCGCTAGTCTCCAATTATCTCTGGACAGCTACAGGGGACAAATATCAGTCCATGCCGCGTCTCACAAGTTGTTCAATGAGGAATTTCACTTTATTCCTCAAAAGAGAAGGAGCTGGAGACCACTCAAGGTTCTCACAGTGTTCACGGATGCATCTGGAACTTCCCATAAGTCGGTGATGACTTGGAGAAATCCAGACTCAGCATTGGGAAGCTGATGTTGAGCTTGTGGAGGGATCCCCCAGGTGGCTGAACTGGCTGCAGTGGTGAGAGCTTTTGAGAGGTTCTCTGAGCCAATCAACTTGGTGACAGACTCTGCCTACGTGGCAGGAGTAGTGTCCAGGGTGGAGTAGGCTGTGCTCAAAGAAATAGAGAATGAACATCTCTTCAGATTGCTCTCAAGGCTGATTTATTTCATCTCTCACCGAGAGCATCCATTCTTTGTGATGCATGTGAGGTCACACACTGATTTGCCAGGTGAGATTGCAGAGGGGAATCGTAAAGCAGACTCCCTTGCTGCACCAGTCGAAAAAGCATGTCTCCCTGATGTCTTCCAACAGGCAAAGCTGAGTCACCAGCATTACCATCAGAATGTGCCAGGTCTGATCTGACAGTTCCAGCTAACACGGAGTCAGGCTCGAGCCATTGTGTCCAAATTGCCAGCTCCAGGCCATGCCATCATTGGGCATGGGCGTAAACCCCAGGGGCCTTGGCAGCTGTGAGGTGTGGCAGACATCACACACATTCAAAGCTTTGGTCGCCCTGAATGCGTTCATGTAAGCATGGACACATTCTCAGGTGCAGTGTATGCCCCTGCTCATATACGACAAAAGGCTTCTCACGCCAAACAGCACCTAGTGCAAGCATTCTCAGTATTGGGGGTTCCAAAAACAATTAAAACCGATAATGGCCCAGCATATGCATCCAAGGAGTTTCTGGAATTTCTCCAGCAGTGGGGAGTGGAACATAAAACTGGCATCGCCCACTCCCCCACAGGTCAAGCTGTAGTTGAGTGTGCGCACCAGACGCTCAAACAGGTATTGAAAAGACAGAGCAGGTCAGCTCCGTGGATGTCTCCACAGGAGAAGCTCTGCAAAGCCATGTTTACCATCAATTTTCTGAACTGCTCATTTGAAAACATGAGTGTACCAGTTGTACATCACTTTAACAGTGGCAATCAGTTCAAATTGTCTCAGCACCCACCAGTCTTGATCAGCGATCCAGAAACTTGGGAAACCAAGGGTGCCTATGAGCTCCTGACCTGGGGTCGTGGCTATGCGTGTGTAGCTACTCCCTCAGGCCCTCGGTGGATTCCCCAGAAGTGGGTGAAACCTTTTGTCCCCAAGAATCCAGGTCAGACAGAAGGGGATGAGAAGCAAGTAGCTGATGCTTCAAAGAGAAGACGTCGCCGAATGGAAGAAGAAGAATTTTCCTAAGTGTGAATTCCTTCCAGCAGAAACAGAAACTTTAACATGTTCTTAAAATGTTTGTTTTCCCCTTTTAGAGAAAACCTTCCTCCCACTCAACCCTGTAATGAACCCCATCCAAGTTGTCATCTTGCTAATGCTGAACAGTCAGGCAACTGCATGGACAGTCCCTCAGCCGTGTCAAAATGTCTGGGTGACTCTGGCACAGACACTTTAGCAGGAAAACATTTGCTTGTCCACTGCAGCAGCAAAGGACCCTATGTCCACCTGTCTGGTAGGAATTCCATGGCAGGCTGGAGAATTTCCAGCAGGCCTGAACAAACATAGGTCCAATGAAATCCCAGAATCACACCCCCCCCCAACCACACAAAGATCATCAGGGGCAAGTCGGGGTGATGCTGAAATCCTTAGAGGAGTGGTTGCGAGGTTTGCCCAGGATGGCTCAGGAACCCCAAGAGTTAGAGCTATTGGGTTCTTCTCCTGCAGCTTACTGTATGAATTTTTCTGTGCTCCTAAAACCTTCCAACACGAATGAGTACCACGTTATAAAACAATGGGGAGTTCACTGCAAGGAGGTGGTGTCAGAACACGAGCCATATCGGGGCAGACAACCCATCTCACTCAAGTCCCAAAAGTCTCCCTAAGGGATTGTTCTTGATTTGTGGGGATCGGGCATGGGCAGGAATCCTGTCTCAGCTTTCAGGAGGGCCATGTACCATAGGGAGGCTGTCTGTATTGACACCCAACCAAACTCTAATTGGTGAATGGACTCATAAAAAACAAATCGGCAAACAAAATGCAAAAGAAGAGTGCAGACAATCTTGACGCAAATTGTAACTCAGAAATTTTTCATTGGGCCAAGTCAAAAAGAATTGTTGTGTCCCTGTTCCTTCATGGGTCGCAGCAGCCAAGGCTCTGGGTGAATTGGGCCACCTAGAGTGCTAAGTAGCCAAACAGGCAAACTTAACATCTGCTGACATCAGCTCCCTCCTAGAAGACGAGGAAATTACCAGACAGGCCACGCTTCAAAATTGTGCTGCTATAGATTTCCTTTTGTTACTGCATGGACATGAATGCAAGGAATTCCAAGGACTTTGTTGCATGGACCTGACTACAAAAGCTCCAAACATGCATGCTGCCCTTCAAAGCATGAACAGCCTGGTTGGACAAGTGAAGCAAGAATCCAATAATTGGTTCAAAGAACTGTGCAAGGGCTGGGGATTCACGGGGTGGTGGACATCTATTGTTAGATCAATTTTGTTACTTCTTCTTATTCTGTTCCTTGTAACCTTGGTGTTTGGGATCCTACGTCACTTGATTTTCAAAGTTATCAAGGGTCTCATACATTATACCTCAGAAGTCAACCACACAGAGTTGGCAAACCTGAGGAGGTCTGACTACACCACCAACTCTAGGTGGTGGGAAACCCATACTCAGGGTTAAATTCAGCCCAGTGAATTCCTGTACCTTTGTTAAACAAATAAGGGGGAGGTGTTATGTTCCGCTCAGGCCATGTTTTCCCCGTTCCTGGGAGCCCTGTGACACTCATTAAGATAAGCCTGGACCCCTCCTTCATGCCCCAATGGGGTTGGCACAGAGCCAAGAAACCCTCCCTGTCAAGAGCCTAGAAAAACCCCTGACATTTGCTGTTCACTCTCTCTTTCCCCACTCTTCCCTCTCAGACCATGGAATAAAAGAGCTGAACAATACATCGGGGGAGAGCCTCTTTTAAACCTTTGCCCCTCTCCTGATGTTTCCCCCCTCTCAAGGCCTTGTATTTCTGGGCTAGCCTGATAATTTAGGGGCTGAGAAAGAGGGGGAAACCACAGCACTGTTCTCTGAACTGCAAGGGATGATGTCTGTCCTGTCACAGACTGACAGGAGACATTATCACCCTGCACTGGACTATTTTCTTTGAGGACATGGTGAAACCTCAGCTGAAGAATAATCACAGTTGCATGACTTCTCTTGCACATATCTAGATTCCTGAGTAATTCCTGTGTTATGTGTAAATATCCTTTTCTAAATATAAAGATAAACAATATTTGGGGGGAGAGGGAGTGTTGACAAGTTAGTAGGACGAAAGGGATTTATATCAAGTCTTCTGCTTTAAAGCTTTCCCCAATGCGCCAAGTCTTCCCCGGGACCAGTGTCCCGTCGGAGACCCCGCAAAGGGTTCAGCGACTGGAGTGGTCAACCGGTTGCCAGATAGCTAATAGAAATTCTCTTCCACCAAGAAGCGGGATGTCTCCCAGGTTGCCTTTATTCTACGAGCTCGAAGTAGGGTAGGTACAGCGGGGGGTAGAGGAACACAGCTACACAGAGAGGAGGCAAGCTCTGAGAGCCCCGACCAATGGGGTGAGGTATAAAAGGGGACAAAGGAGAGGAGTGGCTAGGGGCTGAGGGT